>LPNX010397162.1:79482-108537 GCA_001517045.1 Pseudotsuga menziesii | reverse complement strand
CCCCCCCGGACCCCTACGGGGGGACAATGTTCCCCCGCACCCCCAGCTAGGACAAGTGTACAGTAAACCTGGGGTACAAACACAACTGAACAATAACATCTCTGAATCTGGAAGATCGGGCTCCACAATTAACAATATCCCACTTGGAGACTGATCACAACAACTACACCACTGCTGCACTTACTGGACTTATGCTCTGAACCTTGGACTTGGAAAATTTCTCATTTTCACCTTCATGCTTGAAGGCCAATAGAAACCGAACAGGAACTTAGTTTCTCTAGTTACTACCTTCATCAAGATGTTTGCAGGATTCTGGCTAGTATGTATCTTTTCCAACTTTAACAATTCTTCATCTAAAACAAGTCTTATGAAATTCTACTTGAACTGTATATGTTTAGTCTTTGAATTAAAGGATGAGTTCTTTGCAAGATGAATAGCACTCTAGGTGTCACTGTACAACTTGTTATTCTCCTGCTTCTTACCCAATTCCTCCATGAACATCTGCAACCAAATCATCTCTTTACTAGCTTATGTAACAACAACATACTCTGCTTCCATTGTTGAAAGTGCAACAACCTTTTGCAGTTTCGAAATCCAACTTAGTCTTGTTCCACCCATAGTAAAGACATACCCTATGGTGTTCCTCCTGCTATCTTTATCACCAGCCATATCTGCATCAACATATCCCTATAGAACAGTGTCTGAACCTCCAAAACATAATGCATGAGAAGTGGTACCTCTCAAATACCTGAGAATCCATTGTACTCCTTTCCAATGCTCTTTAACTGGATTGTTCATATAGCTGCTCACAACTCCCACTTCATGTGCAATATATGGTCTTATGCACACCATGGCATACATCAAGCTTCCAATCGCTGATGAATAGGGAGCTTTGGACATGTAGTCTATCTCTTCCTGTGTCTTTGGACACATATCCTTACTTAGTTTGAAATGGATGGCCAAAGGTGTACTAAATGGTTTTGCATTATGCATTCTAAACCTCTCCAACACCTTTTCTATGTACTCACCTTGAGACAATTCCAATTTGCGATTTTTCCCGTCTCTTGTTATTCTCATACCAAGGATTTTCTTTGCAGCACCCAAATCTTTCATTGTAAATGATTTAGCCAGTTTTATTTTGAGCACATTTATATCATGCATATTAGACCCTGCAACAAGCATGCCATCCACATACAATAACAAGATAATATATCTTCCATTGAAATAAACACAGTGGTCAGAATGACATCTACTATAACCTTGTTTTGTCATAATCTTATCAAATTTTAAATACCACTACCTTGGAGCTTCCTTCAGGCCATACATGCTCTTCTTTAACTTGCAAACCAAATTCTCCTTCCCTTTGGCCTCATACCCCTGTGGTTGTTGTAGATAAATTCCTTCCTCTAAATCCGCATGGAGAAAAGTTGTTTTTACATCTAACTGTTCAAGATGCAAATATTCTACTACCACTAGACTTAAAATAGTTCTAATTGAAGTCATTTTAACAACACAAGAAAATATTTCATAAAAGTCTATACCTTTCTTTTGTGCAAATCCCTTTACAACAAGTCTAGCCGTTTACCGCTTCTTGCCTCCATATTCTTCCTTCAACCTGTAAACCCATTTATTCTGCAATGCTCTTTTTCTTGCAGGCAACTTAACCAAATCCCAAGTCTACTTTCTTACCAATGAGTCCATCTCCTCATTCATGCCTTTCTCCCACTTCTTTCTAGTTTCTACCTACATTTCCTCTTCATAACATTCTTGTTCACCAGAATCAGTCATCAATAAATAATACAGTGAAGTAGAGAATCGTTCAGGGGTTCTACTTAACTTGGTATATTTTCTTACATTTGTTGGAGTTTGAGGTAGCTGCTACTGCTCTTGATTTTTTGGTGCCTTCGGAATTTCATTTTCTTTGATTTCATCAAGCACTGTGTACTATGTGTTTTCCTTTTCCTCTTTCTTTCTCTGCAATTGATCTTTGTACATAACCTTTCATTGAATACTACATCTCTACTCCTAATGATTTTATGATTTTTATAATCCCATAAGCAATAACCGAAATCATTAACCTCGTATCCAATAAAGGTACATTTCTTGGATTTAGCCTCAAGCTTTGTTCTATTTTCTTGATCAATGTGGACAAATGCTTCACAACCAAAATTTCTTAGGAATGAGTAGTTTACCTTTTTGTATGTCCATGCCTCCTCTAGAATTTCACCATCCAAAGCGCTTGAAGGCCCTCTGTTTATTAAATAAACAACAATATCTACCACATCAGCCCAAAACTGTAAGGGAAACCATGCACACAATCTCATACACCTTGCACGCTCCATGATCGTTCTGTTCATCCTTTTTGACACACCATTTTCTTGTGGTATTATAGGGACCGTCTTCTCTTTGTGAATCCCATTGTATGAACAATAACTATCAAACTCCTTACTGCACTATTCACCTCCATTATCAGATTTGAGACATTTCAACTTTTTTCCTGTCTTCAGCCAAAGCTTTCCACTTCTTAAAAGTAGCAAACACATCAGATTTATGTCTAATGCAATAAACCAAAGTTTTTCTAGTTGCATCATCAATAAAAGTAACATAATAATGAGAGCCACCAAGATATTGTACCTAAGCTGGTCCACATACATCTGTATGCACAAGCTCTAACTTTTCACTCTTTTTTTATTTCCCAACCTTGAGAAATCTAACTCTCTTTTGTTTTCCATAAACACAGTTCTCATTGAATTCCAAACTTACCTGCTTCATATCGAGATGCAATTTTCTTGAGTGGAGAATCTGCTTTCCCTTCTCACTCATGTGGCCAAGTCTATGGTGCCACAATGCTACACCTGTTTATGTGGAAGCTATAGAGATAGAATAATTAGTATTATGAGGACATAAATATAGTGTACCTACCCTATCTCCTTTTTCTATTACCAGTGCTCCTTCAGTGATATTCCACCATGTTTTTCCAAACGTAGATAAACAAACACTATCTCCCAACTACCCTGTTGAGATCAAATTTCTTTTCATAGCAAGAATTTGCCTCACATATTTTAGCAGCCATTTGTTTCCATTATATAACTTAATCTGTACCTTACCCATTCCAACAATTTTACATGGTTCATCATCCCCCAATAAAACATGTCCAAAATCACCTTGAACATAATCATGAAAGAATTTTCGATGGGGTGTAGCATGACATGAAGCCCCTGAATCTACTAGACAGTAATCACTAGTATTATCTAATGCAAGAATCAAAGCATCTTGTAACACATCACCTGCTACATTTGCTTCCTGAGTAGTTTCTTGTTGCTCGTCTCCTTTCTTCTTTGGAGCTCTGCAGTCTTTCTTCAAATGTCCTCTCTTACCACAGTTCCAACACTCTATCTTTCCAAATCTGGACTTGGATCTTCCCTTTCTAGACTTGCTATGATTACCTGGGCTCATTCCTCTCTCCTCTTGTCTCCCTCTGCTCTCCATGGTCAACACATTACCTGATGTCTCACCTGTGCTTTTTCTTCGCATTTCCTCTCTAAGAATAACACCAACAGCATCATCAAATTTAAGAGTGTTTGAACCAGGGACAGGGTTACTTACAGCCATGACCAAGTTGTTCCATGTTTCTGGCAATGAGCACAAGATTAGAAGAGCCCTGACCTCATCATCAAAGTTCACTTTTACAGAACTTAACTGACTAGTAAGCGTATTAAACTCATTTAAATGGTCAACAACAGATCCACCTTCTGACATCTTCATATTAAATAAACGCTTCATCAAAAATACCTCGTTGGAAGCTGAGGGTTTTTCATAGAGCTTACCCAATGCGCTCATAACACCCTCCCTTGTCCTTTCTTTCTAAATATTGAAATCCACTGACGAAGCCAGGCACAAATGTATTGTTCCCAGTTCCTTTATGTCAAGAACCTCCCATTCTTCATCCTTCATAGTCGTCGGTTGTTTTTTTTTTCTGCCCAACGGTAGGTACAGATCTTTCTGGTACAAACAGTCCTCCATTTGCATCTTTCATAACCAATAGTTTTGGCCGTTAAATTTTTCAACCCTAAACTTTCCTTCTTCTGCCATTTCTCCCACTTGAACCAGAAACCCTTCTTTCCTGTAAGTTTACTAGCCAAATAAACTTTTTGGCTCTGATACCAATTGTTAGAAAATAGGATCGCAGAGCAATAGAAATTATACAGTTAAATAATATAACAAGATGCAAACACATTAAACACATTACAAGAGAGACATAGATATAACGTGGTTCACCCAAGATGGGCTACATCCACACAGAAATTTCCAATCGTTTACTATTATACCGTCCAACAAAGTGAAGGGATACAACCAGCAACAACCCCATTGCACTTCCTCTTCACACTTTCACAGTCTCTCTCACACAATCACAAAGATTATTTACAATGCTACAATACAACACAATATAATACCCAGTCGTATTACAATGCTTTCCTTTTATAGGGGAATTACCATGGGAAAATACTATGGGTCACCAAATACCACAAGTCTGTAAACTGTTTCCCAACAAACATCCCAAAAATTTCCTTCGAGGGCTTTACTCCTAAACCCCCGTCGGGGGCCCGCTGGCCCCTGGACCCCCGCGAGGGGATGATGTCTCCCTGCACTCCCCAGCTAGGACGAGTGTACAGTAAACCTAGGGTACAAACACAACTAAACAATAACATCTCTGAATCTAGAAGATCAGGCTCCATAACCAACAGAAGGCCTTTTGCAGGGCCTTGGTTTGGTTTCCAGATTTGTATGGTTACCGGTGATGGTCAAAGGAGACTCCCGAGTCATCATTCAGATGGCTAGGAAATTATCCACGAGGTAGAGAGCAAATAAATTTTCTACCAGCTGGCACCTGCTGAGCAGGATGGAAGCGTTGGGGACCCTCCTTGCCACTAACCATGCATGGCACTTCGGCCACATTAGGAGCGATCCTAACAAAGTCGACGACCTCTTGGAAAATGTGGGTGTGGGAGGAGGACAAAGCATCAGAGAAGGCAAATGCAAGCATTAGAAGGAGAGCGTTGGGTATATCAATTCCACCACCTGGCTAACAGTGATCATGTGGCGACAAGATGGGAGGGAAGGATACAACTCATTAAACAAACTTTTATAGTTATGGAACTAACTTTAAATGTAGAATTCAATCCTATCTTTTACATGATGGCTCATTGTTGAAACCTCATCGAATTTTGCCACTAAGTGGAGATTCGCTTAAAAGAAGACACAATGGTATTTGTTTTCTTTTGCTAAACATTTAGAACATAGAAAGAGACTATTCTACAAATAATGATACCATTATTAATATTGTTATATATAAATGTGAAGTGAAATTATAGTGTAATGAAGAAATAAAAAACTAGAAAATTTAATGTAATACAAAACTATTTTTAACCTTAATCTTTATATATCCACACTAAATTTTATAACCCAATATTAAATTGATTCTATCCTATGTCTTTATATATTCACCCAATATAATATTTTTATTAATGTTTAAATCTTATTGATATTTTTCCTTTGTTATATCAATGAATTTGTGCATCTACAACCATTATATCTCTTATAGAATAATTAAGTGTACCCAAGAAAAATATCATCAATAAAAACGAAAACCTAAAAAAAAAATCACTATAATAAAATAAACCAACATAGATCCATCTTAACTATATTTAAGTTAAAATATATTTATGTTTATGATAATAGAAGGGTAGAGAATTAAAAAGATATATTCTTAGAATGCCCTATGCATCTCAATAACAAAATATTTGTAACATGAACTTCTCTACAATATTTTAAAAACAAAATGTTAAATCAAATTAGTTATAATTCATTATTTTATCAATATCAACAAAATATACAAAAACAAGATAAACAATATGCCAACAAGAGACTTCCTAAGATTGTTTCATACTCTAGTCAAAACCACTTGCTACATAATGAGGTTGACATAAAGACGCCAAGTCTTGAATGTGGTGGGGGAGTTAGAGAAAGAATAAATCTTAAGAACAAACTCTAACGAGCTACCTAGTGAAATAGGGTGCTCCACAATTTAGAAAAAGTTGTGGGATGAAAGGATGTATTATCTTTATGACAAATAGAGGGTTGAAAATGAACATCACTTTCATAATAATAATGATTTAGTAATGTTTTTTTTAATCTTTTTAAATATATAAATACAATTTTAAAAAAATATAAAAAAGTAGTTCATTTCTAATATTTAATACATTAAAGAATCAAAGTTAATTTTAATAAACTTATTTAATAACTCTCATCATAATCATTAATAAAATAATAATAATCATATATAATAAAATAATATAAATATATCTTAATTTTAAGAAATCTCAAATTAAATTATAATCTTTAATATATATAATAATAAAAAAATTATTACAAACTAGATGTAAAAATAACATGCTATACAATCAAGTTTAAACTAAGAGTAAAAACCATTTTTTTTTAATTTCCATTTAAAATATAGGTACATATACTAACAACCTATTTCATATTGGTTTTGCTATTTTTTATCTTATTTCTATTTAAAATATAGGTAAATCATATACTAACAACCTATTTCATATTGGTTTTGCCATTTTTTATCCCATGGTAAATAGAAGTTGTAATGGATTAAATGAATCTGTAAATTACGGCACTTTTTAAATGACTTCTCTTGTCAAGTAAAATAAGTAAAATCAGTGATTTTGTATGGTTTATAATTATTTTTAAATATTTTAAATTGAATAATTATTACTATAATATTAATTATAATTATTATTAAATTTTTCAAATTAAAATAATTATAATTGTAATATTTTATAGTTAATTGAAAAATCAAATTTTTAGTTTAAAAAAAAATCTTATACATAATATTCCCTTCCAAAATATATAATTCTTAGACTCTTCAAATTGAATCTTCCCTTCCAAAAGAGGATAATTATTAGATTCTTCAAGTTGAATCATTTGTTATTGTAAAAAAAATCAAAATAACTTTGGATTCGAATGTATTCCCATTTCTTAGTTTCCTTTTCCATGGTTTACTGTGAGGCCTTCAACCAAAGACACTGTTTACTCCAGATTAATATAAACTACAGTGCTTGCTGTGAATGGCTCAAACACACTACCATGGTGACTGTCATCCCATTTCTTATCTCCTACTTGCCTTTCCCATTTTTACTTTGTACTTGAACTGATCATATAATAAGCGCCATAGCATTATGTACTCCAATGATAATTATGAGAGAATCAAGATACACTTTGTACTTGTGTTGATCGTAATAAGCTCCAGAGTCCAGATCATTATAAACTCCAAAGCTAATTATGATGAAATCCGACCATCGTACAGCTCAACCAATGAACTTTGAGATAACATTTGACCGATCATTACTTCTTTTAAGTTTATCATCCGTAATTATGGCCAAGTCATTTCAGAAACTTAATCTATCAATAATCAGAGTGTCAGTCCATTTTTAGTTGGGTGGGGGCAAGAGGATTAATAAATATGATGCAGTCTTCCAGTTATACAGTTTCACCAACCATAATGTATATGCGGACTCAATTCTGCAGAGCCAGAATCTCAAAATCTACTGACTTACTGGTTACAGGTTCAACTGTCAACAATGACGGTGGATAAGGGGCACTCATTCCGATTGGGATGTACCAGTACTAGCTTATCTTCATTAATGGATTGATACCCAAACATGTGATCTTTCAACTGAAATTCAAGGACCGAGTTTATTGTTACACAGGATGGGGACTGTTTTGACGAAAATTTCTGCAAAAAAGTGCAGATATCAGTCACAACAATCTGCACCCAACTACAACGCGTAGAATGCAAGTCCAGAAATTGAAATATTATTGTCCTGATTCAGTACCTATATTTTTATTCACACACTAGCCCAATGGCCAAACCCTCACTGTTTATCATTCACTGTTATTCACTCACTACATTCACTGCTATTCACACACTAGCCCACTTAATAAGTCACACACTATTCATTCACAACCAGTCAAACATTATATTAGTTACTTCAAATTGCTAAAAACAAAGTATTTCACTATTTATCATTCACACAATCCCTAAACAAAGAGTCCCACAAAGAAGGAAGACAAAAGTCCAACAAAGAAGGAAGACAGAGAAGCATGGAAACTAATCAACATTTTGTTAAAATTTTATGAGTAGGAAGGCCATATTCATCACACTAATCAGCATTATGTCTATAGAAAGACCACTATCTCTGTGAACACCACCATTGGCATAATATGTGCTCTATACAGCGACATTAACATAATATGTGCTGCTGGGACCAAAACAACTTGCTTCTCTTTCAATAACAAAATAACCCCAGCACCATTAACATAATATGTGCTGTACTGCTGGGACCAAAACAACTCGCTTCTGTTGCAATAACGAAATAATCCCAGAAAGGGCTCTGGAGGGCACCTTAAGAGCCCTTTTCTTATCAGGACTCAATAACAAAAGTAATTAAATGCAAGCATGTAAACATGCATACCTTTAACAGTGCAGAGAACAAGCTCAGAGGATCGCATTATAAACACCACTTGAAGCTGTTTCTCTAAACCTAATATGCGACCGCCATGTTCTATATATGAAAAAGGAGTCACTGCCTTCATCCGCCATTTCAGTGCACTCAGCAAAAGGAGCTCCATTCTTTGAATAGTTCGCGGCTCGAAAACATATTCGGCTTCCTCTACCTGCAAACACACAATAACACTGTCATTTTCAAACAGAACCAGGTCAAGCCAAAGTTATATTAAATCCATAATTGCTCTCGTGACCTGAAGATCAAGAAGCAGAGGAACTTGGCGTTCTTCCATCTTGGCAGCAAGAGACAAGCAGGCGACCGATGCTAGCTGGATTTCCCACGACTTCTGTTGCTGTGAACACAACAACATTCAAGCCTCTTTACAACTATTTTGAATGTAACAACATTTAAGAGGTAAAATGTTTACAAATGCTTTAGTCATACTGACAGAACCCCAAAATATCCGGAACTCTTATCAACTACCTGAACTTGTGTGCAGGAAAGAAAACGATCAAGGTAATTTGCAGCGTGCAGAGCTGTTTCTGGAAGAAAACAGTAATGTTCCTGAACCTACATTCATTAACAGAAGTTGAAAGCATTCAATGCTAAGATTTTGCACTTGGGTATTGAGATTTTGGATGGATTGGTAGATTGTTTACCTTCAAAATCCAGGAGACAGCCTTTCGGCGAGCTCTGGCATCGCCATCGTTAACCTCAAGCCTCTTGAGATAGTCCGGTTGAGGAGTATACAGTGATTCTTTGCCAACCAGGATTGATAATTCTCCATCCTCTGTATCATCGCCTTCGTGGTTGAGATTATTGATGGCTGGTTGTGCACAGTGAGTAGACGGGAAGGCATACTGATCACGACAGTAAAGATAGCAAGTGCAATGAATGGTGTGAGAAGCCATGACTAGTGATGTTCGTATAAGCTTCACGACCGCCAATGTTGGCTTTACTCTGCCCTACTAAGCCATCTATCAACCGCCATTTTGTTGAAAAATGGAGCTTCTTGTGCTGAAAAAATTATTCAGCACTCCACCCATACCTACCCATGAATCTAGTAATTAGCAAACCAGTAGCCATAACCAATATATAAATCGGCTATCACCCACATCACCCATGATCTGTCCATCACCCACATCTATGCACCCACATCTATGAGAGCACAATCCGCTGGCTGACCGTCTTTCTAAAACTGCGCTCTCTTCCTCAGGGCTTTGGCAGTTTTAAGGAATTTATTGAGAACCATTTGGTTACTCAGAATACTTTTCAGCTTTACTGAGACTGATTATGTGATGCTTTCTTCGTTATACCAGATTAAGGTAAGCCTGAGAGAACTCTTTTGGATTGTGGATTCAGCTCCTGTTGACGCTTGATAGATGTGGTTGTATAGACAGATCACTCTTAATGAAGAGTCAGTTATCTGATGGGAACATTTATATTGTTGGCACGCCTTTCCACTTGATGTATGATGTAACCCGATATACTGAGAGAATGTTGAGAGAATGTTTTGATGTCCTTTGATTCAGCACATGAATAACAAGGCAGGCTTTTTTCTTTCTGAAAAAAACCAATATATAAATCTGATGTGTATGTCTTTCACATCATCTCGTCTGTTGCCTATTTATCTGTTGCCTATTTATAGAGGCATCTATTAGAAAGATAGGTTCTATAAATGAATCATGAATATAGGTTGGGGTTTGAATATATATATATGATGACATTACAAGATATTACTAATATTTATTGGGGTTTGAATATATATATATATATATATTTTAATAACGATGACATTACAAGATATTACTAATGTGTATAGTAGTTAGGTGTATTTTAAAAAACATTATATGGTTTATAAATAAAAAAAATTAAAACTAAATAAAAAGTGATTTAATATTTTTTTTGGGATAATTGTACATTAAGAAATAGATATTGAATTATAATTTATTTGTTAATTTTACTATATTTCAATTAAATATGATATTTTATGTTTAAAAAATTTATATATATAAAATTTAAAAATTAATTTTTGAAATAAGATTAATTTAGATCTATTTTAACTCCAGATTTACTATTCAAAAGGATTAAATCTCTATAAGTGTAGGCCTTTTTTGAGAGTACAAAGAAATGTTTGTACCAAAACGGATTTTATTACACTTTTTTACACTTAATAAATAGAGAGTTAAGATGGAACTAGATTGATTGCACTTTCAAGCACTAGATTAAAGACTAATCAATCTTAATATATTTGAATCAATTATTATTAACAATCAAACTCATTCGTTTGAAGATATAATGTATCATTATATCTTCTTGTAACTTAATTAAAAGTGAGCCTTTGTAAATCACTTATGTCGTAGTCTTTCAAGCTCACGTTTTTGTTAACTTGTCTCTTTCTCACATAACATGTTCCCATGTTTTCCTTCTTACATTCTCAACATGTACATTATCCAAATTCTCTTTATAGTAGGAAGTTGTAATTGAAACCTTTTATCAAAAAGATAACATCATGTAAAAAAAAAAAAAACATTGAAATTGATGCACTAAATACTGAAATCAATGCAATCAACATTGAATTGGCCATTGAAATAGATTTTTTCCATTATACATCATCTATTTTCTCACTCTAAGAAGACATTTAAATCAATACACAAAACATTGAAATCTAAGTCACGGAGGGAGGAGGAAGGAGCACCCGAGGATAAGGTCGCCGCTCCATAACCTAGAGCAAGTAAGAAGGAATCTAATGAGGGAGTGGAGCAAGATCCAAAAGAGCAGATGGAGGCCATGGAGGAATATGGGATTGGGGATATGGAGTTGTGGGAATTAGATCTAGATGAGATCGATAAGCAATGCGAGAAAAAGGGGAAATGATGTGTGTCCCGATCGAAGCTGGAGATATTACAAGAAGCGATCATCAATACAAAGGCTCACCAACAACTCGAGATATCAGCGGACCTCAGAAGGGGGAAAAAGAAAGTAGAGGGAGGAGGATTTGAGGATAGGAAGGAAGACGAATAAGCAGAGGATAGCGGAAATAGGGGTCAAACTCATTGAATCAGGCCAGTATGCTACGATAGTAACAACCTTATCTAAAGTTAATCGAGTGAACCAATGAAGATAATATCATGGAATATAAGGGGGTGCAACCACCCTAGAAAAATCAAGAATTTGGCAAAGAAACTCAAGAAGCAGAAAGCGGTAGCTCTTTTCCTCCAAGAGACGAAGTGTAAATCCGAAACACTTGACAAAGTGGGGAAAAGGATTTGGAAAGGGTGTAAGATAGTGGCGATTGATGCTCTCGGGACGGAAGGAGGAGTGGAAATCTTCTAGAAACCGGATTTAATTATCCTAACAAGTTGGTGGGTGACCCTGTAACACCCCGGTTTTGATCCCATGGTATTAAATTGCATATGATGTAAATACTGTAATAAATCATGGTGTGGAGCTCAAGGCAAAGGCCCCACCATGGATTTAGTGTTGTATGATTCGACGATTAAAATAGATGTCGATGGTTTATGTGCTAGCTAGGCACAGTATATTGAGACATCATGTAAAATGCACATTAATAAAATACCACGACTAGCTACGCGCCGCAACGTTAAAGAGATGGGGCATGGTTTCACAAGGAATATGGAGGGGGATTAATTCAACCCTTTGATCCTAAGGGGGGGAATCCAATGTCTAAAGGGAAAACCATGAGATGGTTAATAACCCTTTTTGTCTTTTTCTGCCCAGTCATCTAAGTGGTGGAGTCGAATTACCTTTTGTCTTGGGAAAGGCATTTTCTTATCTTCTTGGGGCAAGTAACAGCCCATGCCAAAGCATTCCTCATGCATCCCTCATTCACGTGGGTCTCCTTGACACATTCTGGGGAAAAAGGAAGCTCGTGGGCATTCATTTTCGCATTCCTCATGCAAAGAGGAGGCAGTCTCTTCCTCACGCAGCTGGTTTTCTCCTCAAGCGGGTAAGGGCAGCTCGCGAGCTCGATTTTTTCCCATTTTCACATTTTGTTGCTATGTGCGTGTGATGCCTAGAGGCATCCATGCGCTTCTCTTCCTTGCATCCTTGGAGCTGCGAGGTGTTTCCCATTTGTGATTTGCAGTTCCTATGTTCTTCCCATGCCCGGGAAGTGGGTTGAAAGGTATTCAATGGTCGGGACCTCTATTGGGAGGTGTGTGTGTTGTTTTCCCCAAGTGGTGTTTCTGTTGGTTTCCCCAGGATGGGAAGTGTCTTGTGATTATCCAGCAGTTGGGATCTCTGTTGGGTGGTGTTTATGTTTTTTACAGTGGGACTTCGTTAGTTCATGTTGCCCAAGCGAGTGGGAGAACAAAGCCACGTTTCCTTGGTTGTGTTGAGTCTGTTTTGGCCACATTAGGGCCAAAACGTCCATGGAATTGAATTGCTATTAGGGGCCTATCTGCAACCATCTTGGTAATTCGTCTTGTTGCCCAGCCTGTTTTCCTCAACCCAGATCTGTGTGTCTTGTTGTGCATATTTTGTTGTTTTGGCCTTAACTGTGTACAAGACTAGGAGTGGAAGAGAAGTAGAATGTGCTTGATAAACATGGGGTAGAACCTCACAATAAGATAAGAGTGGGTGGTGAACCTACTCTGCACATCCTGAAGAGCACTGAAAGGGAAGGGATAGCCCAAGGGACTATGGAGCAGAGAAAGGGACACTTCCTTGTGTTGGGTGTGTAGACCATGGGATTTCCAAGCCAGATAGGTCTTGTGTAGGTGTCCTCGGCTCTATGGATGAGCTTACCAGCTTAGCAGTTCTTCCTGTCCACTACCTTAGAAGCCTGAAAAACCCAACTTGAAGGATCGCTTGGCGGATAGCCTAATAAACCCATCTGTTGGCTTGGTTGTGTCTTGTCATGTTTGGCCTTGTGTTGCTTGGTTGATCCTTTATGTGAGTGCTAGCTTGGTTGTTTATCCTAATAAACAAAACGGTGTATTTCTTGTTAGCTGAATTACAGCTTGATAAACCAACTATGTTGGTTTGGCTGACGGTTCTATTGTACCTTAGGCTGTGTTTGCTTGGTTGAGTAAGTTCAAGGAACCCGCATGTTATTGGCTTGTTGCCTTGGCAGTCTGTGAAACCCAACAAGTGTGTTGGATTGACTGTGGATGTATGAGTTGGGCTATGTGTGAACCTGTTGTTCCCTAGTGCCTTGTGGAATCATGCCCAGATTAGGGGTGGCAGTGTTGCTGAGAGATTGATGAGCACGCTGGCCTATGGTTAGGTGGAACGTTGCAATGACGTAGCTAGTTGCGGGACAAGCTCATTTCAAGATAAGTATTCCCTTATCTATGTTATATCTATCTCCAATGGTATTTTTTTATGAATGGTTATGAACATGTTGAATGTATTGGATGAATGGATTTTGCTTCTGCTAAATGTTATGATAATTATGCATCTATCTATGTTTATTTCCAATGCATTTTATTTTATATCTTATGTTCATGGGGCTTAGTTTCCTAGGTTAGCATAATCGGTCACGTTCTCTTCGCCAGTTAAAGGGTTGGGGACGTGACAACTTAGTATCAGAGCTTACAGGTTGCAGCATTGGGGCTCAATGGGCCGAGTTGAGAAAACCACCTCTGAGTTCGACATAATAGCAGCAGTCAGAGAGAAAAATTTTCAATTTTTCGTAAGTATGGAAACTCTCTTTGGGGGTTGAGGAATCCCAAGATGAGCCGCTGTAGAGGCTGGGTCACCCGAAGTGAGTTGCAATGGCGGTGAGCAAGAGAAGTGTTGAGCCGCTATGCAATGGGCAAACGAGGAAAGGGCTGATGCGGCAGCAAACGAAGGAAGGAAGCTGCAACATCAGTGGGAGGATTTGGGTTTTGTGCCGATGCACGTCGACTAGGTCAAGCCGATGAAGCAGTGGGCGAGAGACCAACTCTTTTTCGCTATGGCGAAAGAGTTGTCGGGTTTTCGTTGACATAATGGGTAGGACCGCTTGGAAAATTGCCAAGGTGAGGGGTGAAAATTTGATAAGATGCCGATGCATGGGGTGGAAGGAAGTTGATGTTTGAGCCGTAGAAGAGAAATTTTTGAAAATTTTCCTTAGTATGGAAAATCGGCCGGAAAGAAAAGAAAATATCCACAACGACGGCCGCGTTGCAGAATGGAATCGACGCATGTCAGCTGCGAAGATCCGATGCACGACAGACATAAAAGAAAATTCCAGCCGCAACGGCGGCGGGGATAAAGGGAAACTAGAGTCGATGCAGCAAAAGAAAGGTAAAGATCAGGTCGCTACGGTAGTGGATGAGAAAAGAAGTTTGAGCTGATGCACGTGGCGGATGGAAGACAAAGAATGAGACGATGCGTGTGGTGGGTAAAGGTTGAAGATTCCGTCGACGAAGAAAATTTTTCAAAAGTTTTCTAAGTATGGAAGCGGCGGAAGGAAATGAAACTTTGAGCCGCTACGGCAGCGGGCGAAAGTTGAAGAGGAAGTTGCAATGGCGGCTGGAAGCGGGAAATATTTTCGACGCTGCAGCGGGCAGAAGAATAGGTTGGAGCTAGTACGGTGGTAGATGGAGAGTGAAGAAAGAGTCGACGCAACGACGGGGAAAAGAAGAAGTTGGAGCTATGGTAGTGGCTGGAAAATAAAGAAGGCTTCGCAATAGTGACAACAGCAAGTCGAAGATGGAGCCACTGAGGCGGCAGGAGAGAAAAGAGGAGGAAGCCTCTACGGCAGGAGAAGATGAAGGTCGGCCCGCTACAGCAACGGGTGGAGATCGAAAATATTTTCAAGGCAGCAGGTGTAATTTGAAACTTTTTCCACTACAGCAGAAGAAAACCCAAGTTTGAGCCGACACTTCGGAGACTTTTGGTGAACTGATCTAAAGCAAGGTTTTAACAATAATTTTAGCAGTTTTTCCAGTAGGTTCTGCAAAGGCCAGAAAGGTGAGAAATGGAAGGTGAAGTGATTGGTCACTTGTGTAGAACTGTGTTATAATAAGACTTTGAGTGCATTGAAAAGAAGCAACCTAAAGGTGTGAAAGGAATTCTGAAAGTCATCTCCAGCAAATAGATTTCAGCCATACAGTTGAAGAAGTCTGTGGGAAAAGTTGCAAAGTGTATACAACTCGTGTTTTGGATGCAGTAGTGAATGGTACTCCTAGGTTGGAGGGCTATCATGTGGTATAGGAACTCAGACTTGCTAGAGCTGATGTTTCAGCCACAAGAATTGTGGAAAAAGAAGTATGCTAGGCCAAGTATGTCCCAGTGAGGAGCACCAGTGTGGTTTGAGAAAAGAAAGATGGTACACTCTGATTGTGTATGGGTTCAGACAGTTGAACCAGGCAAGAGTCAAGGATAAAAATATTCATAAGACAACCTTTAGGGAAAGGTATGGATCTTATGATGCCTCATGATTAATGTTTCAGTAAGTATCTGGACAAGTTTGTTTTGATTTCCTTAATAGCATTCTTATTTATTCTGAGAATGAGGAGGAACATGTAAAACATTTTGAGGCTAACCTTGAATTTGCTCAAGAAGCATAAGTTGTATGCAGGTTTGAGAAAATGTGACTTCTATGAATATAAAATTCATCTTTCGGGCCACAATTATTTCAGTGGAGACCCTGAAAAGATTGAGGCCATGGTGAGTTGGCATGCTTCAAGAAAACTAACAGATGTGATATATTTTGTGGGATTTGCAGGGTATTGCAGGAAGTTCACTGAAGGATCTCCTCCAGGTAAGTGGTTCCTATGTATAGGTCGAGTAGGCCTACATGTGAGCTTGTAGTTCCATGAGGAAATGCCTCTTGTATGTATGGGAATACATATGAGGACTTCCTGAAGACTCAGGTAGAATGACCTGAGCGGAGCAGTATGGTGGTGCCCAATGGAATCTAGGGCAGGAAGCTACCATATGCCATGAGAAGGGTCTCATGGCTGAAAGACAGGTTTTGAAGCTTCAACTTGCAACTTTTTCTGTTTATTTATTGTAGACTTTAATCTCGTGTGATGGTTTTGAATTATGCTAACCATGGATATGCTTGTCTTGTATTATTTAATGACTAAAGTTTCCTTTTGCTAACTGTTAGTTCAGTGGGCAGACCCGGGTTTACTATAATGTACCAACAACACCCCTAGTTCACTGGCCCTTTCGGCGACAGACTGTGGAGCGGCCTGAAGTCTCACCCGAAGTGATTCTAATGGGTTGGCCAAAGACTCAAGTGTTTTCGACCAGGTTCTGTAGCATCCTATGCATGCCTCACAACTCTTCTTAACCCGCGAGGTCTCTTTCTCTCTCTCTCTGCGATGCGCAGCTTCCTATAACTCGCAATGACTCTAGCCCGTATCGCGTCATCGCGCCCTGGCCAACACGTAACTCTCTCCTACGCTTGACCCTCAACCTGCGGTATCACGCACCACAGCTCCTCTGATGGTGCGATATCGCATCTCTGCGATGTCCTACCACTACGGCTCAGCGCACTTAGCGTTACTTGTGTTCAACTTACAGGACTCAACACACAAGGTTGTTTTACACTACGACTCTTAACTGTCTTGAGCGGAACTTAGACAAACTCTTATACAAAATACTTAAAGGCTTCAACTTGCATTTATCCTGTTAATATGCTGCGAACTGAATAACACATACATACATTTACTGTAAGCAAAGTTCATGTAATGAATGACAGATATAACAAGCAAATACAATCACATGAATCAATCACATAACGCTCTGGTTTTACGTGGTTCACTTCCAGGGTAGAAGCTACGTCCACAGAACTGTGTTTCTTATATTATAACTTGAGAGAGGTACACAGTTCTACTGCACTGCATATGCAGCTAGAGATATTCTGGGTAACTCCACACTCACTGCCTGGAGCCCTTCTCTCCTAGATATCTTCTCTATCTCTATATTGCCTTCTTACAATATACTATCACTCTCTCTCTCTCTGTCAATCGCTGTGGATTATTACAATACAAAATAACAGTGAGCTAACAGACTCAATAGCTAACTAGCAAAACTAGCTACACGTTATCCGACTAGCTAACCTTTTACAATACCAAATATATCCCTTTATAGGCGGCCCGAAGGTCTCACCATTACAACACTGTGGGCCTGTCCCAACAGTAACCCAAAAACCCTAACTAGTGATAGTCAGCATATCTGTACTTGGGGTAGCCGCTTTTCGTCACACCACTGCTCTCTGCAGTCTTCCATGCTTCCCGTCGCTGACCATGGGTACTGTGCACCGCTTCCCTCTTCTGTCCTTCGCCTTCAATACCTTGGCCTCGTCGCTCCTTTTCCTTTATGAGGGTAGCTGAGCCCTCCTGTCTTCCGCCGCTGCCTTCAATGCAGTGGGTGAGCTCTCTCCTCTCGGCCGCTCAGGTACTGTCTTCTTCCTTGACTTCTCTGTCCCAACAGTCACGGTTTCCGACTCTGCTCTACAGCTAGAAACATGCTACGGTGTCGTAGCTTTACCTTATCTCTTCGTCTTCGCCAAAAACTTGTCTATCCGCCAAAATGGCAGCTTCTTCTGTAGCTACGGGACTTTGCTCCAACAGTCCCCTAACACTTACTTGTGGCTCATCCCCGAGCCACTACTAGCGGGCTTCTCTTGCTGTAGCTTCTCCTTGGCTTCCTGCGAAGTCTTTGTAAGTTTGTCCTGAAGTCCTGCGACTTCGTTCTCCATAGCTACGACACACTCTTGTGCCAAGTCAAGCATAGCTTGACTAATACTGGAGTCTTCTGCTGCATCAATTTCATTTCTGGTGGCACTGAACTCCCCAACTTTCTACTCAACCGCATCGACTAGCTCTGTGATTTGTTCCTGATATGGTTGAAGCAGGTCATTGATGTGTAGCTCCTTTGTTCTCAACCGCTGCGCTTCCTGTTGCAAGCGATTCATCTCCATCATCTTTCTCATATTCTGAAGAGCTGCTAAGCTCTTGATTTCTTCCTTCATTGCTGATGTGGTATTCTCTATCTGCTGAATACTTTTCTGGATTTCTACTTTCTCGGGAGGCTCATCTAACTTCGACCATGTGTTCGTCGCATCAACTAGCACCGACAGTGCATCGTCTATGCGAGATTTCATCTGCATGGAAGCGAGTCGAAAGGCCTCTACTCTGGATTCCTTGTCTACCTGGGGGGTGCCCGGTGGTCTAGCCTCAAGCTCAGCAATCTGCGCTTTGTGGTCTTCCTCCATCTTGGCCACTGTTTCTTCCATCCTGGTTACTGTTTCTTCCAGAGCCTTTGCTCTGTCTGCAACTCTTCTTACCTTCTGTGGGAGAGGCAAGGCGAACTCAATATTACATTGGGGTAACTCCAATGCGATGCTCTCTAAGACTTGAGAGAGATTATGTTCTCTTTCTTCATATGTTCTTAACGTGTCTGCCTTTTTCTGATAGCTGGTGGCGAGTGCTGCATTCTTTTGTTTCAGCTGTGTGTTTTGTTAGTCACGAGCTCTCTACCTCTGAGCTCTGCACTTAGCTGCTGCTGGATCATCTGTAACTGATCAATGTGGAACTCTGCGAGGTTAACCACGACAGGTTGCCTAATCTGTATCGGTACATCCATCGCTGACGCAGGGAATCGGATGCTCCCTGGTGGTATCAAAACTGTATTGATGCGATCCGTTGCCAAGATTTCCTCGCGGGAAATCGACTGTGTTGAACTTTCTCCTGCGGTTGCCTTTACCGGTGGAACCTATATCATGGCAGTCTTCTCAGTGATTGCTTTTAAGTCTAGAAGCTGCTTCTCTACTGTGCTCTATATCTTTGTCTGCGATGTCTGCATCGCCTTAAATGAGTCCTTCAACGTGTCATGCATTCTTGTTGCAATGAGTTCATAATCATCCTCTATCAGTGCAGTCTTCGAAGGTAGTTTTGTGGCTTTGTGATTTTTCTTCTTCTGTGCCTCTGGTGTCTCTTCTTCTCCATCCTTTGTCATATGTGTGTCTGGTGGCACTTGTTGCTGATCTTTCCTCTTTTCTCCCGGTAGTGGTACTTGTGCTGTATCTTGCGTCTGGGTCTCCACTTTGTCTTTGCCTTTGTCCGATGGGTCTGTCTGTGCGGTACCTATTGGTAGGGGTGTGGTATCTTCTAACGCTTGCTTCCAGTCGTCATCAAAGTCTTTGATAACGTCCTCGACATCCTTTGCTGTCATTCTGAACGAACCATTAGCCCAATAGTCCCTTTTAGCCCTTTTTGGCCTCAGGTAAATTCTATGGTGGTCCACCATAAAATCAAGCCGATCATCATATGTGTCCAAAACCTCCTTGCTGATCCGTGGTGTTTCTTGGAGGATGTTCCTCAGCAGCCTATAGTATTCATAGAATACTATCGCATTGACCTTTCTCTTGGCTGGGCTGCTAGTCTCCCATAAGTTTGTGTAGTGCGTACCTCTGGGCTCGCCACTCACTTGCTGTCGAAATTGGGTATGGGGTGGCTCCTTCCACCCGACGAATGCACAGATTATCAGCAACCACGAGAAATGGAAAGGGTGGCTTGCCTCATCCTGAGCTTGCAAAAAATCTTGCTGAAACATATTTAACAAAAATAAAGACCAATTGAACTGTTCCCCCTCTGCAACTTGTATGGCCAGGTTAATTACTGATCCTGTGACTTCCTTTGGGAGAACCTTGGTTAACATTCTGCCTGCAAGCAGACTAGCTGTAAATCTGAGTGTATTGTCTATTAAGCTTGTAATATCGTAATCCCGACCTCCTCTCTGTAGTTTATACTTAGCGACTAGGGCTGGTGATAGCTTGGAATCCTTGGTTTTTCCTGTTATATTTGTCTTCGGGTCTTGACCAGTCTTGGACATCCTGGTGATGCAGTGTATCAAGTCGATGTTCAGGTCGACCCTGTTACCAAGCTAGAGGTAACCCCCATGTACGCATGAAAGTAGAATGCACACCACAGCATTAACCTCTGCGCCTCGTCCAAAATGTGGTATTCTTAACAGATTGAGCAGGCCTGAGCGCTCAAGAATCTGGACATGTTCCATGGGAACATATTCATCTGCACCTGTCCTTGGGTTCTTCTGAATTGTAAGATATTGATCCGACCGGAACTAAGGATATGTTTTACTATCGCCCAGGTTATAATCTACAAATTTAACAACAGCGGTGTATCCCAATAGATCTCCATCTTCCTTTACTTGAGAATCAATCTGTGGTATAGGAACAGGAAACTTACCACTCTTGGGAATTTTTACCTCTGGTGCGCCGTCAACTCGTGGCATGATGTAGTTTGTTGCATTATGAAATTCTTCGTCTAGCTCCGGACTGGATTCTTCTCTTAACTGAGTTTAGCTCATCATTCTTGGCAGCTCTCCGGTCTGTGATGAACTTGGTTTCATGCTCCTGGGTGGTGTCGCCATAGCAGCTGTAAGGCCACCATGCTCGAATCTTTCCAAAATTGCTTCTAGAGGTTCCTCCTCGGATAGAACCCACTCGGTGTTATACTTTGGATTGGAAATGGCTACAAATTATGAAACTTACAACACTCTGTAACAGAATTAGCTCTGCACAGGGAAAACTTAACAGTTTACTCTACAGCTCTTGGATCTTTGCAAATGTAACCCTCCCGAATGAATAATTTCTGCTTTTATGTCGAAGGCGGTAATCCCAGACGCAATGGTCATCTAGGCTGAACCCGTCGGTCGTATTCATTTCTTGAACGAGACCACACCTGTCATCCCGATCCTCAATAAATGTTGAAATCCGATCAATTTCCCTCAAAGCGTGTGTATGCAGGTGTCGGTATCGTCGAAGATTTGCCAAATCTGGACAATTGATTATGCTGTACCCAGATCTACGGTAAGGTATACGGGTCATTTCTTCATTAACTACCTGTCAGAAGGCGACTTGACTAGCCCTCTGTCTCGTTGCAAGCTAGGTACGTGGCACGGAGAAACATCGCGCTGCTGCGATGCCACACTGCATCACTTTCTCAAAACAAACTTAAGCGTTTTTTTTTTGAATCATGCAAAATGAATCATCCTTATGCGATTCCTGATACTTAGAATACCTACTGGTGTAGACTAATTCCTGGTGCGATGCCTCCTTTCAACTACACTGGACATCTGCACCCTTTCGACTCTGAGTTAGGGCTGACAGGTGGAGTGGCTGTCACTATAGAGCTTAAGCCTACTGCCATTAATCAATGTGGGAAGAAGCTCCCCATCCAGTTTGCTGAGCTGAATGGCTCCTCCCTCTGTAACTTACTGAATCTGGTATGGTCCCAACCAATGCGTTTTGAACTTCCCTGTAAACTTAATAAATTTACTGTCATAAAGGAGTACTAGGTCTCCGATCTGAAGAGTCTTACTCTTAATGTGTCTATCATGCCAAGCTTTTTCTCATGCCTTCTGCACTTTCTGATGGAATCTAGCGATGAATCTATCTTCCTCTAAGGCAAGTAGTTGTGCTAGCCTTTCCTGCATTGTGTATGTATCAGCCATTCCAGTGATCTTAGCAATTCTTAAACTGGGAAGAATATACTCCATAGGCATAACAGCCTCCTATCCATACACCAAGCTGAAAGGTGTATGTCCTGTAAGTTTCTTACATGTCGTCCTATAAGCCCACAACACAGCATTAACCCTGAGGTCCCAATCATTCCTTTGGCTGTTGCAGATCTTAGTAAGAGCGTTTTCTAGAATCTTGTTAAAGGCCTCCACCATACCATTAGCTTGCGGGTGGTAGGGAGTGCTCTTATAGTGCTGTATCTGGAATTCCTCCGTCAAGGCCTCAATGGTGTGGTTTAAGAAATGGGTGCCTTGATCGCTCATCAAAATTACTGGGCATCCAAATCTATTGATAATGTTCTCAAAGAGGAACTGTGCAGCTGTAGCAGCATCACAATTTCTTACTGCTTTGGCCTCTGCCCATTTGGTGAGGTATTCTGTTCCTGTGATGATGTATCTCGCACTAGTTCATTTTCCTGGTGGGTTGATAGGACCCACAAAGTCTATAGCCCACTTGTCAAATGCGCGCAACGTAATCTGTGGTCACAGTGACATTTCATCTCGTCGTGAAGGTTTTCCTACCCTATTGCAGATATCGCAGCATCTGCAAAATTCCTTGGTGTCCTTATGTAACGTAGGCCACCATAATCTTGCGGTCAGGATTTTCTGTGCAGTTGGCTTTCCTACGAAATGACCTCCTGCGGTACCTGAATGCGCTTCTCTAATAATAGCCTCTTTTTCATGTGGCATCACACATATGCGCAGGACTTCATTTGGTCCTAACTTGTATAATTGTCCTGTGATCAGGGTGAAGTCTGCTGCTTTAACAACCAACTGCCTCTTATGATGCTTGGTAAACTCATCAGGTGCCCTTCCTGTAGTGAGAAAGTGCATGATATCAATATAGTACTCATCTATGATCTGGATAGAAAACAACTGGGCATCTGGAAAATTGTCCTCTAGATTACTTGACTCTTCTCCTGAGTCTATCCGCAACAGATGATCTAGTCTGGCATTTAATTTCCTTGGTTTGACAATAATTTCAAAATCATACTCCTGGAATAGGAGTAACCATCTGCAGATTCTTCCTCCTAACACTGGCTTATTGACCAAGTACTTCAAAGCGGAATGGTCAGTAAACATCTTGAATGAGGCACCCAATAGGTAGTGCTTGAACTTCTGTAGCGCGTACACCATAGCTAAGCCTTCTCTTTCTGTTGTAGTGTAGTTCTTTTCTACTGTCGATAGCTTTCTACTAGAGTATGCGATAGGATGATCGATACCTCCTTCTCCTGGTTGCGTTAAAACAACCCCTAGTGTAATGCCAGATGCATCCACATGTACATGAAACGGCTTAGTCCAGTCTGGAAATACTAAGATGGGTGCTGTAGCCATCTTCTCTTTAAGTGTGTTTAGACTCTGCTGGCATTCCTCATTCCATAGGAATTTTACATCTTTCTTTAACAGTTTTTCCATTGGTGCTGTAATCTTTGCGTATCCCTTGATGAATTTTCTGTAGTACCCGGTATGACCAAGTACTGTCCTCAATTGTTTGACTGAGTTGGGTGCTGGAAGATTTACAATGATGGCAATCTTTTCAGGATCTACCATCAAGCCTTTCCTGCAGACAATGTGACCCAACAAAATACCGAATGGCGCACAGAATATACATTTTTTCAAGTTGAGAGAAATCTGGTGCTGCCTACATTTCTCTAACATCAGTCTTAAATCTCCTATGTGCTTGTCAATTAATCCAAATACAGTCCAATCATTAAAGTAAACCTCTAGGAATTTATGGATGTACTCTTTAAATACAGCAACTACTACTCTAGAAAAGATAGCTGGTGCATTCTTAAGACCAAAGGGCATTACCGTATACTGGAATGAGCCCCATTCTGTTGCAAAAGTGGTCTTATGTCGATCTTCTGGGTGGATTCTGATTTGGTGATAGCTTGAAAAGCCATCAGTGAAGGAGTAGACCTTCTGTCCTCCCACATTTTCTAGTACTTCATCAGTGAAAGGTGTCAGAAATGGATCATGAAGCGATGCGTCGTTGAGTTTACGTAAGTCGACACAGATCCTGATGTCTCCTTTAGTTTTCTTTTCTTGCATGACCATGGGACTAACCCATTCGCTCTCTTCTATGGGCTCAATGATGCCTGCTGCTAGCATCTTATCGATCTCATCCTTAACTTTTTCTTTTTAGCGCGGATTTAATCTATTTGGACGCTGCTTGACTGGTCTAGCATCCTCTTTCAATGGTATCCTCATTACTCCCAGGTCTCCGACTATTCCCTTCATCTATGTGAACTTGGTGGGAAATAGGTCCTGATAGTCATGTAGCAAGTCTGCAATCTGTCCGACTGTTTCATCGTTCCAATAGTCTCCAATAGAGGCAAACTTTGGTTCTGTGTCTGTGCCAATATTGAGCTGTTTAATCTTGATCGGTTCTGTAATTGCTGGAATCTGTAGCTTCGGCCCATCGACATCGTGAGTCCCCTCTGACTCCGGAATGTTGATGTTGCGAGGATCCTCGTCCTCCTCCTCTGGTTCTGATGCAAAGTTATAGCACTCCAGTGCCTCTTCTAACTGAATGGCCCACTCAGGTTGAGCTGACACTGATATGGTACAATCCTCAAATATCTTAATCTTTATTACATCTAGGGCCTGATCAACACTTGGATACTCAGATTCAAAAGCGAAGGTGAGTAGAAAGTTGTCTATCATAAGTGGCCATGTAGTCATTCCCTTGCGCAATTCAATCTGTGTGTACCAGTTCCTTGGAACTGTATCCAACATGTGAATGAATCGGTCAACCCATTCATCCCTGGGAATGTACGACCAATTCCGTTCACATGCCTGAATATGTGACCTGGGGTCACTTTCTCCTGTGTTTCTCTACTGGACATACTCTCTGTCTGTAGAGAATCTGATCGCCATCAATCTCTTAAGATCATCCCATGATGCGATATTCTCTTTATGTGCATACCACAATCTTGCAGGTGTGGCTCGTACTGCAAGGTCCATAGCTGCAATCCTCTGCTTGTGAGGAATTTGTTGTTCAAACTGCATGAGAAAGTCCTGGATATCTGTTAGACCATGAAATGATGGAATCTCATTGATCTCTGCGCCAATCCATCGCAGTGACTTAGTCATGTACGCACATCTGTGTGCTGAGACTTCATAAAGTCTGTTCTGCCAGTTCTCTAGACCAACATCTGAATCCGATGCACATGAGTTGTCGCATCGCCAACTAATGTTCCCTTCTGCGGTTGGATTGATGTAGTCACTCTGGTTCGCAGTCATTTGATAGAGACTGTCCATGTTACGTGCCTCTTCCTCTGCTCGGATAGGTTCAATGTATCTAGGACCCTAAAGAGGATCTAACAGTGCGATGACCCGGATCTGTGCGTCCTCAAAGGTCATTTGTCTTCTCTTTAAGTCGATAACGGCCATGTTATCGATTGCCCAATAAATACCTAGTAGAGCTGGATATGGTCTACTATCGCCAATGATTTCTATAACTTCAAAGTCCGCAGAGCTGCGAACTCCGTCAATGTCAACTGGCACCTGTGGTAATCGACCCAGGGGTGATACTCGCTGCTGATTAGCTAATCTCAGATGGATAGGTGATCTGACTAACTTAGGGCTACCCATCTGTTCCCATGTCTGCTTAGTCAGAACATTTACCTCTGATCCTAGATCTAGGATCACCTCATCCATTTCAAATTCTCCAACCTGTGCTGTGAGTCGCATCTTTCTTCATGTTCTTGTATGTCCCATAATATTATGAACAACACGCTGGGCATTGCTCACGGAAGAAGATGGATGACACTGATCGATGATGCGCTGAAGTTCTCCGATAGCTTGCTCATTTCTCACGAGTTTTAAACAACTCCGCAGGAAGGATTGTACACTTCCTGCCAGCTCATCCTCGGCGCAAGCGCCCGATGTGGTAGCCTGCGATATCTGTACAGGGCTAATGTCACAGGGTGCTTGTTGCGGTACGCCCCTAGACGGCGGTACCTGCGATCTTGATTGCATAGGGTCATCAAAGAAAGTCTTAGCTTCCTGAAATGTCTATTTATTCTTCTGTAGGTCAAGTGGTGTTGCTTTGTTAGTAGCTTTGCTCACCCACTCCGGTCCTGTGTTCTTTTCATTATCCTGTGATGTCCCATTGGTGGAAGCACCACTGCGAGTCACAATGTTGACTCTTGGTTCTGATTCTTCCTGCTCAGCAGCAATAAGCTGGATGTTCTAGTGTACTACTGGCTTAGGTTCTCTGATCTTAGCTATCAAGGTAGGACAGTCTTCTATAGCATGATCGTAAGATTTACAATAGTTACATGTGGTGGTAGGGCTCTGACAGTCACTATCATAATGTCCTACAACTCCACAGTTGTAACAAGTAACTGGTCCACGACCACGGCCAAAGCCTTCTCCCCGGCCAAAGCCTCCTCCGTGTCCTCGTCCTCTGAATCCTCCTCCACGGCCAACATGAGCCTGATCATACTGTGGTCCTGCTGCTGGACCTTGTGATTCTGATTGGACTCTGTACAAGTCTTGCTTGCTCCTGACCATGAGATCATAGGCTCGACAATCGTGTTCATCATGGCCTACGGACTTGCAGAAGACGCAGTATAAGTTCTTAGGTGTCTGTACGTACTTCTGAATTAGAGGGCACTGGTGAGGTAGATGTCCTCTTGTTTTGCATATTTCACACCACGGCCTGTGGGTCTGTGGTAAGGGGTTAGGAGCCCCAGTTGCTAGATATTCTACAAAGACTGGACAATTATCTTTAGTATGGCCTTGTGCTTTACACTTTACGCACCATATGCCTTGTGCAACCTCTTTCCCTTTCTTAAGCTCATGCATCTGTATCGTGAGATTAGCCAACTGGTTTTGCAGGTTTGTCATACATGTGTTGGTTTCAGCTAGAGGTGAAGCCTCTAGTTTCATTTCCATCTCCAACGCGTCATCCTGCATCTGGAGTTTCTGCTGCATTAATGGTATTCTGATGTGAGGGAGCAGTGCTGCAATAAACCATTCCTTATGCTGCTCCGACGCAAACTCAAAGCAGACTTGGTCTATAAGGGATTTGAATTTCTGATCGAAGTCCCATACTGACTCTGTAGGTAACTGTTTGATGTCTTTGAGCTCTGTAATGCACTGTGACTCAGACTTAGGTTTCTTAAACTCTTTAATCATGGCGGTCCTGACCTGGACAAGTGTTTTAGGTACCGTTGTGGTGTACTTCATATACCATGTTAAGGCTCGTTCTCTTAGTGTGGTGACCAACTGTACAAGTTTACTATTGTCATCATTTATTTCTTTAATGGTCCACATGGCTTCACATAGAAACCAATGTTGCTCTGGGTCCTCTGTCCCTGTACCCTTAAAGATAGGTAGCTTCATATCATCCCCCATTCTATTTCTACGTGGTGGATGTTGATTTGCTGTGTTACTACCACTCAGCGGTGTAGGTGGAGGTGATGTAGCGGTAGTATGTACTGTCTAGGAGCTACTAGATGGAGTTCCTACGGGATTGTTCTGAGTCCCGATCTGTTTCTGTGGGGTATAATGGTGGTAAGGGATACCCCCTTCTGTTCTGTCTGTGGTACTGTGACTCTGTTGTCTAGTACTATCTGAATTGTCTTCAAATATGGGAGAGCTGAAATCTACTTTGTATTTCTTTCCACTACGTGTTCATCCAATGTCATCAAAAGCACTTTAAAACTCTTATGACATTACTATCTTTACTTATTCATCTGAAACTAGATCCATTGTTCCTTTTTCATGTAATAACATCTTTGTTGGTAATAACTCCCGATTGATTATTATTCCAATGCAAATGCCTATATTTATACAAATCACATGGCGGTTGGGTTTCACCTTCCGCTCAACCTGTTTGGCTTCCTACTATTTATTTATTTACATTATATAACCCTAACGGATTATATTCTAACAATCCCCCTCTTAATCCGAAGGGGTGTTCGTAAGTCCGAGCATGTTTCTGAACCTTTCAAACTTTTCTCGTCCAAGCGCTTTGGTGAAGATGTCTGCAACTTGATCATTTGTGGAACAATGTCGAAGATGGACTGTCTTGGCTTCTACATGATGTCGAATCAAATGATACTTTGTGTTGATGTGTTTGGTTCGATCATGGAATCTAGGATTCTTAGCCAGCTTGATTGCAGAAGTATTGTCGACCAGTAATGGAGTGGAGTTCTCTTGTTTTTCTTGCAAATATTCAAGTATCTTCCTGAGCCATACTATTTATTTCGTTGCTTCAGCTGCAGCCACATATTCTGCTTCTGTTTTTGAATCTGCCGGAACTGATTGTTTGCGTGATCTCCATGAGACAGCTGCTGATCCAAGACTCATAGTGTATCCAGAAGTTGATACTCCTATCTCCTTATCGCCATCAAAATCTGAGTCTGAGTACCCAATAAGTTTGAAGTCATCCACTTTAGATTACTTGAGTCCAACGTCTTGAGTCCCCTTCAAGTATCTTAGAACTCTTTTTGCAGCTAACCAGTGTCCTTCACAAGGTCTATGCATGAACCTTAAAAGTATGCCAACAACATAAGAAATATCTAGTCTAGTTGTTGTAAGGTAGATAAGACTTCCTACCAGTTGTCGATACTTGGTCGCATCCTCAAATTCTTTTCCTTTGCTTGATGTGAGCTTCATTTTCTGTTCCATTGGAGTAGATATAGGGTTGCATTCTGTCATGCAAAATTTGTTTAGTAGTTCTCCAACATATTTTTTCTGAGATAGGAAAATATACTTAGGATGTTGAGTGACTTCAATTCCTAAGTAATAGTGGAGATGTCCCATATCTGTCTTTTCAAATATCTTTTTCAAATCTTTCTTTAGAGATGCTATATAGCTCTCATTGTTCCCTGTCATCAAAAGATCATCTACATACACCACAAGATACACAACAGATCTTCCAACTTTATTTATAAACAGTGTTGCATCATCAAGATCAAAATGTTCGAAATTTAACTTCAAAAGTTGCTCA
>LPNX010397162.1:7500-70768 GCA_001517045.1 Pseudotsuga menziesii | reverse complement strand
GGGGGGGGGGTAGCTCGCTGGCTCGGTTTTTTCCCATTTTCCCATTTTGTTTCTATATGTGTGTGCTTCCTAGAGTCATCCATGTGCTTCTCTTCCTTGCATCCTTGGAGATGCGCAGTGTTTCCCATATGTGATTTGCAGTTCCTGTGTTCTTCCCATGCCCAGGAAGTGTGTTGAGAGGTATTTAGTGGTCGGGACCTCTGTTGGGAGGTGTCTGTGTTGTTTTCCCCAGGTGTTGTTTCTGTTTTTTTTCCCCAGGATGGGAAGTGTCTTGTGATTATCCAGTGGTTGGGATATCTAATAGGGAGTGTTTATGTGTTTTGCAGTGGGACTTTGTTGGTCCATGTTTCCCAAGCGAGTGGGAGAACAGAGCCAAGTTTTCTTGGTTGTGTCGAGTCTGTTTTGGCCATGTTAGGGCCAAAACGTCCATGGAATCGAATTGCTATTAGGGGTCTGTCTGCAACCATATTGTTAATTCATCTTGTTTCCCAGCCTGTTATCCTCAACCCATATCTGTGTCTCTTGCTGTGAATATTTTGTTGTTTTGGCCTTAACTGTGTACAAGACTAGGAGTGGAAGAGACGTAAAATGTGCTTGATAAACCTGGGGTGGAACCTCACAATAAGATAACAGTGGGTGGTGAACCTTCTCTGCACATCCTGAAGAGCGTTGGAAGGGAAGTGGTAGCCCGAGGGACTATGGAGCAGAGAAGGGGACACTTCCTTGTGTTGGGTGTGTAGACCATGGGGTTGCTAGGCCAGATAGATCTTGTGTAGGTGTCCTCAGCTCTGTGGATGAGCTTAGCAGCTTAGCATTTCTTCCTGTCCACTGCCTTAGAAGCCTGACAAACCCAACCTTAAGGATGGCTTGGCGGATAGCCTGATAAACCCATCTGTTGGATTGGCTATGTCTTGTCGTGTTTGGCCTTGTGTTGCTTGGCTGATCCTTTATGTGAGTGTTGGCTTGTTTGTTTAGCCTGATAAACCCAGTGGCATATTACTTGTTAGCCGAATTACATCATGATAAACCCACTATGTTGGCTTGGTTGTTGTACCTTAGACTATGTTTTCTTGGCTGAGTAAGTCCAAGGAACCCACATGTTATTGGATTGTTGCCTTGGCAGTCTATGAAACCCAACAGGTGTGTGGCTTGACTATGGATGTATGAGTTGGGCTATGTGTGAGCTTGTTGTTCCCTAGTGCCTTGTCGAATCATGCCCAGCTCGGGGGTGGCAGTGTTGCTGAGAGATCGATGAGCACAGTGACCTACGGTTGGGTGGAATGTTGCAGCGACGTAGCTAGTTGCGGGACAAGCTCATTTCAAGACATGTATTCCCTTATCTATGTTATATCTATCTGCAATGGTATTTGTTTATGAATGGTTATGAGCATGTTGAATGTATTGGATGAATGGATTTTTCTTCCGCTGAATGTTATGATAATTACACATCTGTGTATGTTTATTTCCAATGCATTTTATTTTATATCTTATCTTGATGGGGCTTAGTTTCCCGAGTTAGCATGATCGGTCACATTCTCTTTGCTAGTTAAAGGGTTGGGGACATGACAGACCCACTTCTCTCTAACAACAAATTTCTTGATTATGGATCCAAGAGCAAAAGGAACCCTAACAAACATCTATGGCCCAAGCGTGTTCCCCTAGAAATCCCCTTTTCTGGAATTCTTGGACTAGATGAAAGGGCACATTGGGGATAGTTCATGAATATTGGGTGGGGACTTCAATATGATCACGTATCTGGGAGAAATGAAAGGGGGGAGGTGTAGTTTACATAGATTCCAGAAATATTTAGAAATTGCGTGGAACAAAGTAAACTAGTTGACATGGAAACAAAAAATGGATGGTTCACATGGAACAATTGGCGATGTGGGGAGCATCAAGTTGCCTCTAGAATAGAAGTAGGATAAGTGTCGGCCAACGTCCTCTTGGGGGCAGGGTAAAATCATTGGTCGATGTGCTTGCAGTGAGATTGGTTAAATCACCCAATGAGGAAGTCGTTCATATTTGAGCAGTTTTGGATTGAGCATAAATATTTCAATTCCTTGGTCCAAAAGTGGTGTTAGGATCTGGTACCCCCCATGGGAACATGAATGTACCAATTCCATCACAAATTGAAGTCTCTAAAAGCAAGGATTCACACGTGGAACAAAGAAGACTTTGGAAACATATTCTAGTTTAAGAAAAGTCTGATAGACAAAATAGAAGAGATCTAAAGGAAAGGCATGGAGGAAGGATATTGGGAAGACCTCTAACAACAAGAGAAAATTATTCTCACCCAATCGACAGCAAGGGAATGAAAAGAAGAAATATATTAGAAGCAAAAGTCAAGGAACCAATGGATCTAGGATGGAGAGTGTAATACAAAATTCTTCCATTCTACGGATATACAAAACAAGCAACGATCGAAGATTCATAAACTAAGGAAGACAAATGGAAGACGGGTCGATACTAGTGGGGAGATAAAGGAAGAACTGGTCCAGCACTTCAAAAATGCTATGACAAATTACCAATTAAACAAGAAATGGGATATAAATAAAATCACTCGAATCATCTCGATGGTGGTCACTCAAGAGCATAATGAGATGCTAACAAAACCCATATAAATACAAGAGGTTGAGGAGGAAATGCATCAAATGACGTTTGAAAAAGATCCTGGATCGAATGGATTCACCACTAACTTATTTCACTATTTATGGGATCTCATTAAACAGGAAGTGTGGGAAATTGTTGAAGAGTCTCGCCAAGCCCAGGGAGTCCTAAGCCCCTTTAATGTGACCTTCCTAACCCTTATCCCCAAGTTGGAAGGAGCATACTTGTCGAGTAAGTTTCAACCCATAGACTTATGCAATGTCATATAGAAAATAATCTCTAAAGTGGTTGCTAATAGATTAAAACCAATCCTCCCCCTCCTGATTGTCAGGAGAAATCATGGCTTGTTGAGGGCAGACAAATCTTGGATGGAATCATCTTGGTCCATGAATCCATTCATTCCCTGAAAATCACTGAGAAACCAAACATGCTGGTTAATTTGGACATAGCTAAAGCTTATGATAAGTTAAGTTGGTGGTATATGAGAGAAATTCTAGGAGATTGTTGTTTTGGAAGAGACTGGATAGAATGGGTCATGAACATGGTTTCATCGACGTTCTATTCAATTTTGCTAAATGGTTCGCCCACTCGCACTCTAAATCCAGCCTGTGGAATTCGTCAAGGGGACCCCCTGTCTCCTTTCCTCTTCATCATAACGGAAAAATGCCTCAGTTGGTTAATCCAGGCTCAATCACCCAATGGGGAAATCAAGGTATTAAATCTCCACAAGGGGATGGATAAACAAACTCATTAGTAGTTCGTGGACGATACAATGCTAATGGGGAACCCTTCATTACAAACGGCAAGCTCTTTCAAGAAATATATGACCTCATTTTCCAAGGCTTTGGGCCTGGAAGTAAATCCAGAAAAACATCAAATATTATTTTTCAACACCCCAAGGGTGACTCAGAGGAACATCCTTAGGATCTTGGGCTTCTCGATGTGTTCTCTCTCATCAAAGTATCTGGGAGCACCTTTGACGGAGGGGACCATCAGGAAGGTTTCATGGAAAGATATTATGGATCAAATGAGGAAGAATCTTTCAAGGTGGGATTTAATACCTTTAAATTTACCAAGCAGACTCATCCTAGTTAAATCAGTCCTTCAGGCTATGCCAATTTATCTATTCTTAGTTTTGGTTGCTCTGAAGGCTATAATTAAGGAGATTTGTAATCTTCAATGGGTATTCCTATGGGGAGGAAACAAAGATAAATATAAGATTTCCTTGGTAGGCTAGGATAAGGTCTATCATTCGAAGGACAAGGGGGATCTTGGCATAAGAGAACTTGAGATAGTAAGTGAAGTCCTGGGGGAAAAACATTGGTGGAGGTGGTGCAACCAAACAAACGAGCCTTGGGATAAGCTATGGCATGTGAAGTACACCCAAGACAAGTTGGTTAGTGACCAATTCAGCGATTATAAATTGGGTTTGCATATATGGATGAAGTCCCAATTAAATATAGGTCTTGTTAAGGACCATATTTTTTGGGAAGTAAAAAATGGTCAGGTAGTAAAATTTTGGGATGATTCATGGAATCAATACACAAAGCTTGAGGAAAATCCTAGATGGAAAAGAATAAGGGAAAGGGGAATAAGAGAAGGGCGGATCAAAGTTAGCCAGTACTGGTCTGAGCTAAATGCTCATGGGGACTACAAAAAATGGCAAGGTCGAGAGTGGTGGGAACATCTAACAAATGTAGAAGAAACAAAATAATTCCAGGACATGCTCTAGGAAACATGCATAAGAAGACAAGAAGTCTAGGGCAATTTAGGATGGGGGTACTTGATGAGAGGAGTTTTCAGTATAAAGGAGGCTTACAACATCAATACCAGAGGAGGGGAAGATCCAAAGAAAATATGGAGTAAAGTTTGGATTATGAATCCTTGGCCAAAAACAACCAAATTCAATTGGTTGGTTTTAAAGAGAAGAATTCTAACGAGGGGTAAACTTAAAAAGAAGGGTTTTGAAGGCCCCACGCAGTTCCCCATATGTCTCTGTGAAGAGGAGAAAATGAAGCATCTCCTGGACAAATGTCCCTTCTCCTCATCTCTTTGGGATCAAGGGGTGATCATTTTTCATAGAAGTGATAGAGTCAGAGGCCAACTAGATCAAAATCTTAAATAATGGAACATGAAAGTGTTTCGAAACCCAATTCTTGGGTTGATTTGGGTAATGTTCCCATGGATGTTTTCATGGGTTTTATGGAAAGAGAGGAAGAACTGAGTCTTTCGGGACAGGAGGTCCATAGAGGAAGAATTTTGGAAGAGGTTAACCCACAACATTCAGGAGACTGTTCGAAATAACTAATGTGATGACAAGGACATGGAGTTTACTGATCTGGAATCTTGAATTGTTGAAGGATGGGGGATCGATAAGGAGGAATTAGGGGGGCTACTTAAGAAAGATCCAGTCTGTAAACCAGGTATCCCAATTTCATGGTCTCCACCACTGACGAGAACTTACAAGCTCAACTTCGACAATGCATCGAAAGGCAATCATGGCCTTGCAGGGTTCAGGGGATTTTACAGGGATTCCACAGGGTCGATCCTAAAAGTGTACCATGGATACATCATTTTTGAGACAAACAACACAACAAAGTTAGAAGGTGTTAGAAAACATGATCGCAGAGAAATAGCAATTATACAATTTATAAATAATTAAACAAGATGCAAACACATTAAATACATTACAAGAGAAACAAAGATATAACGTGGTTCACCCAAGATGGGCTACATCTACACATAAATTTCCAGTCCTTTATTATTATACCTTACAACAAAGTGAAGGGATACATACTGCAGCAACCCCACCGCACTTCCTCTCCACATTCTCACAGTCTCTCTCACACAATCACAGGGATTATTTACAATGCTACAATACAACACAATACAATACCCAACCATATTAAAATGATTTCCTTTTATAGGGAAATTACCATGGGAAAATACTACGAGTCACCCAATACCATGGGTCCTGCTGGCCAACAAACATCCCATCCCCCCCCGGACCCCTACGGGGGGACAATATTCCCCCACACCCCTAGCTGGGACAAGTGTACAGTAAACCTGGGGTACAAACACAATTGAACAATAACATCTCTGAATCTGGAATATCGGGCTCCACAATTAACAATATCCCACTTGGAGACTGATCACAATAACTACACCACTGCTGCACTTACTGGACTTATGCTTTGAACCTTGGACTTGGAAAATTTCTCATTTTCACCTTCATGCTTGAAGGCCAACAGAAACTGAACATGAACTTACTTTCTCTGGTTACTACCTTCATCAAGATGTCTACAGGATTCTGGCTAGTATGTATCTTTTCCAACTTTAACAGTTCTTAATCTAAAACAAGTCTTATGAAATTCTACTTGAACTATATATGTTTAGTCTTTGAATTAAATGATGAGTTCTTTGCAAGATGAATAGCACTCTGGGTGTCACTGTACAACTTGTTATTCTCGTTCTTCTTACCCAATTTCTCCATGAACATTTGCAACCAAATCATCTCTTTACTAGCGTATGTAACAACAACATAATCTGCTTTCATTGTTGAAATTGCAACAACCTTTTGCAGTTTCAAAATCCAACTTATTGTTGTTCCACCCATAGTAAAGACATACCCTATGGTGCACCTCCTGCTATCTTTATCACCAGCCATATTTGCATCAACATATCCCTACAGAACAGTGTCTGAACCTCCAAAACATAATGCATCAAAAGTGGTACCTCTCAAATACCTGAGAATCCATTGTACTCCTTTCCAATTCTCTTTACCTGGATTGTTCATATAGCTGCTCACAACTCCCACTTCATGTGCAATATCTGGTCTTATGCACACCATGGCATACATCGAGCTTCCAACTGCTGATGAATAGGGAGCTTTGGACATGTAGTCTATTTCTTCCTGTGTCTTTGGACACATATCCTTACTTAGTTTGAAATGGATGGCCAAAGGTGTACTAAATGGTTTTGCATTATGCATTCTAAACCTCTCCAACACCTTTTCTATGTACTCACCTTGAGACAGTTCCAATTTGCGATTTTTCCTGTCTCTTGTTATTCTCATACCAAGGATTTTCTTTGCAGCACCCAAATCCTTCATTGTAAATGATTTAGCCATTTTTATTTTGAGCACATTTATATCATGCATATTAGACCCTGCAACAAGCATGCCATCCACATACAATAACAAGATAATATATCTTCCATTGAAATAAACACAGTGGTTAGAATGACATCTACTATAACCTTGTTTTGTTATAAACTTATCAAATTTTAAATACCACTGCCTTGGAGCTTGCTTTAGGCCATACACGCTCTTCTTTAACATGCAAACCAAATTCTCCTTCCCTTTGGCCTCATACCCCTGTGGTTGTTGTAGATAAATCCCTTCCTCTAAATCCACATGGAGAAAAGTTGTTTTTACATCTAACTGTTCAAGATGCAAATATTCTACTACCACTAGACTTAAAATAGTTCTAATTGAAGTCATTTTAACAACACAAGAAAATATTTCATAAAAGTCGATACCTCTCTTTTGTGTAAATCCCTTTACAACAAGTCTAGCCTTTTACCGCTTCTTGCCTCCATATTCTTCCTTCAACCTGTAAACCCATTTATTATGCAATGCTCTTTTTCCTACAGGCAACTTAACCAAATCCCAAGTCTACTTTCTTACCAATGAGTCCATCTCCTCATTCATGCCTTTCTCCCACTTCTTTCTAGTTTCTACCTACATTGCCTCTTCATAACATTCTTGTTCACCAAAATCAGTCATCAATAAATAATACAGTGAAGTAGAGAATCGTTCAAGGGTTCTACTTAACCTGGTAGATTTTCTTACATTTGTTGGAGTTTTAGGTAGTTGCTGCTGCTCTTGATTTTTTGGTTCCTTCATAATTTCATTTTCTTTGATTTCATCAAGCACTGTGTACTATGTATTTTCCTTTTCCTCTTTCTTTCCCTGCAATTGATCTTTGTACATAACCTTTTCATTGAATACTACATCTCTACTCCTAATGATTTTATGATTTTTATAATCCCATAAGTGATAACTAAAATCATTAACCTTGTATCCAATAAAGGTACATTTCTTGGATTTAGCCTCAAGCTTTGTTCTATTTTCTTGATCAGGTGGACAAATGCTTCACAAACAAAATTTCTCAGGAATGAGTAGTTTACCTTTTTTTCTGTCCATGCCTCCTCTGGAATTTCACCATCCGAAGCACTTGAAGGACCTTTGTTTATTAAATAAACAACAATATCTACCGCATCAGCCCAAAACTATAAGGGAAACCATGCACACAATCTCATACACCTTGCATGCTCCATGATCGTTCTGTTCATGCTTTCTGACACACCATTTTCTTGTGGTATTATAGGGACCGTCTTCTCTTTGTGAATCCCATTGTATGAACAATAACTATCAAACTCCTTGCTGCAGTATTCACCTCCATTATCAGATTTGAGACATTTCAACTTTTTTCCTGTCTTCATCCAAAGCTTTCCACTTCTTAAAAGTAGCAAACACATCAGATTTATGTCTAATGCAATAAACCAAAGTTTTTCTAGTTGCATCATCAATAAAAGTAACATAATAATGAGAGCCACCAAGATATTGTACCTAAGCTGGTCCACATACATCTGTATGCACAAGCTCTAACTTTTCACTCTTTTTTTATTTCCCAACCTTGAGAAATCTAACTCTCTTTTGTTTTCCATAAACACAGTTCTCATTGAATTCCAAACTTACATGCTTCATATCTAGATGCAATTTTCTTGAGTGGAGAATCTGCATCCCCTTCTCACTCATGTGGCCAAGCCTATGGTGCCACATCGCTACACCTGTTTATGTGGAAGCTATAGAGATAGAATAATCAGTATTATGAGGACATTAATATAGTGTACCTACCCTATCTCCTTTTTCTATTACAAGTGCTCCTTTAGTGATATTCCACCATGTGTTTCCAAACGTAGACAAACAAACACTATCTCCCAACTACCCTGTTGAGATCAGATTTCTTTTCATAGCAAGAATTTTCCTCACATATTTTAGCAGCCATTTGTTTCCATTATATAACTTAATCTGTACCTTACCCATTCCAACAATTTTACATGGTTCATCATCCCCCAATAAAACATGTCCAAAATCACCTTGAACATAATCATGAAAGAATTTCCGATGGGGTGTAGCATGACATGAAGCCCCCGAATCTACTTGACAGTAATCACTCGTATTATCTAATGCAAGAATCAAAGCATCTTGTAACACATCACCTGCTACATTTGCTTCCTGAGTAGTTTCTTGTTGCTCGTCTCCTTTCTTCTTTGGAGCTCTACAGTCTTTCTTCAAATGTCCTCTCTTACCACAGTTCCAACACTCTATCTTTCCAAATATGGACTTGGATCTTCCCTTTCTAGACTTGCTATGATTACCTGGCCTCATTCCTCTTTCTTTTTGTCTCCCTCTGCTCTCCATGGTCAACGCATTACCTGATGTCTCACCTGTGCTTTTCCTTCGCATTTCCTCTCTAAGAATAACAACAACAACATCATCAAATTTAAGTGTTTGAACCAAGGACATAGTTACTTACAGCCATGACCAAGTTGTTCCATGTTTCTGGCAATGAGCACAAGATTAGAAGAGCCCTGACCTCATCATCGAAGTTCACTTTTACAGAACTTAACTTACTAGTAAGCATATTAAGCTCATTTAAATGGTCAGCAACAGATCCACCTTCTGACATCTTCATATTAAATAAACGCTTAATCAAAAATACCTTGTTGGAAGCCGAGGGTTTTTCATAGAGCTTACCTAATGCACTCATAACACCCTCCCTTGTCCTTTATTTCGAAATATTGAAATCCACCGACGCAGCTAGGCATAGACGTATTGTTCCCAGTTCCTTTATGTCAAGAACCTCCCGTTCTTCATCCTTCATAGTCGTCGGTTGTTTTTTTTTCCGCCCAACGGTAGGTACAGATCTTTCTGGTACAAACAGTCCTCCATTTGCATCTTTCATAACTGATAGTTTTGGCTGTTAAATTTTTCAACCCTAAATTTTCCTTCTTCTGCCATTGCTCCCACTTGAACCAGAAACCCTTCTTTCCTGCAAGTTTACCAGCCAAATAAACTTTTTGGCTCTGATACCAATTGTTAGAAAATAGGATCGCAGAGCAATAGAAATTATATAGTTAAATAATATAACAAGATGCAAACACATTAAACACATTACAAGAGAGACACAAATATAACGTGGTTCACCCAAGATGGGCTACGTCCACACAGAAATTTCCAATCATTTATTGTTATACCGTGCAACAAAGTGAAGGGATACAACCAGCAACAACCCCATTGCACTTCCTCTTCACACTCTCACAGTCTCTCTCACACAATCATAGAGATTGTTTACAATGCTACAATACAACACAATATAATACCCAGTCATATTACAATGCTTTCCTTTTATAGGGGAATTACCATGGGAAAATACTATGGGTCACCTAATACCATGGGTCTGTAAACTATTTCCCAACAAACATCCCAAAGATTTCCTTCGAGGGCTTCGCCCCTAAACCCTCATCGGGGGCCTGTTGGCCCCTAGACCCCCGTGGGGGGACGATGTTTCCCTACACCCCCCAGCTAGGACGAGTGTATAGTAAACCTAGGTACAAACACAACTAAACAATAACATCTCTGAATCTAGAAGATCAGGCTCCATAACGAACAAAAAGCCTTTTGTAGGGCCTTGGTTTGGTGTCCATATCTGTATGGTTACCGTTGATGGTCAAAGGATACTCCCGAGTCATCATTCAAATGGCTAGGAAATTATCCACGAGGCAGAGAGCAAAGAAATTTTCTACCAGCTGGCACCTACTGAGTAGGATGGAAGCGTTGGGGACCCTCCTTGCCACTAACCATGCATGGCACTTCGGCCACATTAGGAGCAATCCTAATAAAGTTGACGACCTCTTGGAAAATGTGGGTGTGGGAGGAGGACAAAGCATCAGAGAAGGAAAATGCAAGCATTAGAAGGAGAGCATTGGGTATATCAATTCCACCACCTGGCTAACAGTGATCATGTGGCGATAGGATGGGAGGGAAGGGAAAAGCAAGAGATGCCTGGCCACATCACATGTCAACACATGAACGGGATGGATGTACTCCACCTCTTCTAATAACGACAAACTAAGGACAAGGAAAGGACTTCCCACCCCTATTCAATCATGAAGAAAGCTGTGAATATGATTGTACAAGCAGTCAGATGGATAGATGGGACATATGAAGTAATTAACCACACAGTTTTAGCAATAATGACCTCCCTTGCTATAATTTCGAATGAGAATTAGGGCCTCTCATTCCAAACTCCTATCAGTTCAAACCTTGTTGTTTCTATTAGTCTCAAAGTGCCTCCTCTTATCCCGAGTCTTGCCTAGCCAAACTTCAATCAAGAGAGGATGGCACCAAAGAAGCAAGGAATGTTGGCAAAAACCCACCAACAAAACTGCATCGACAAAGGTTCTCACTCTGTCGACTCCGAAACCAATGTGATCTCCCTAAGCATCGGCATAGACAAGTTTTACCCTACCTGACAACACCCGTAGAGCGTATGAAGTCTCACCTGAGATGTTCGAGGGAGAGGTGTCGGAACCAAGTTTTTGACAATAAGGAGGAGGATCAGGGCATCAACGATTTATCAGCATAATTATCAGATCTAGCATAGGCATTTATTAGATATCATGGTATTCATCACAGATATATCATTTCAATCATAGATCTAACAAATAGTGTCATTCAACCATTCATCGAAGCAGTATGCATTCTTCATTCATAAAACATAACCATCGCAGTAAATAAAGACAAGAAAAGACATTGCAGCATATAAAAGGGAAATAAGGACAACAATGATTCATCTCAATATCCATCGTATCATATTACTTTCATCGCAACAGATCCAAAACAACAGTCGTCTTTCTCTATAGCGAGAAAAAGATCAATCCACAGAGTTTCTCACAAATCACAAAAGATTCAATCTCTCACTTCAGTCTCATCTCATACACATCTCTCATGTTCTCTTCTTCTCTCTCTTTCCACTTGCAATTCTAATCTATATATAGGCTTGCGCCTTTACATTCAAGGTCCACTTCTAACTAACTTCCTAACTGATTTAACCACTAATGACCTATATCCACAAAATGTGGCCAATCAATACAAAAATATGCATAAAATATTCAAAATCGGTTTGTTTTTCGCCTGGCTATATTTGACTTGCGTGGTGTTGCGTGAGCTTGCATAGCCTCCGTGGTTTTGCGCAACTCACTCACCCCAAACCCCTACCAACAGGCCCCTGTTACGGAGAAAAATTCCTATGGCTTGGGATACCACAACAGACAGAGTAACCGCAGAAATCAATCCCTTCCCAATATGCAAGAGAAATAAACATCTAACACTAAAGGATCTCGAAACATACCTTATTCCAGATGGTTGATATAGATCCCCGTTGAGCTTTTCCAATCCTGCTTGTGTTAACAATTTTCTCTCTCAACAATCAGCAAACAAGACAAGCATGATATATAATGGTGTTAGACCTACTCTAGCATATATAATCAATAATGTATAAGCAATTAAAAGCATCCATGGATTCAATATTCATTTAAATGCACATCATTGGACAGGAAAAGATATTTCTATTAATATAAATCAGAGATTACAAGAATGACAACCTCTGTCGGCATGTCTGCGAACCGGAGAAACTGAGTCCTCCTCCTGTGCCTCCACCACCTCAATCCTCCATCTCTCGATAGCAAGCTCACAAGTAAAGGCAATCTTGGGAAGAACACAAAGTGCTCCAAGGGCCAAAGGGATGCAGACTCAAGTATAATCAAGCTACGGCAACAATGGACTATAGTTTTCTTGCTCTCCAATTCCTCCCCCTTTCAATGTATCCAAAGGATTCCTTATATAGTGCTTCAATGGGGTAATGGAAGGTCAAATCTGAGCGATCTCAAGGCATATGGAAGGCCAAGAGACAAGTGACTCGGATCCACATCAAGCAAAACTCCAAAACTATTTGTCCTTTTGCACACATCCCGATGTACATGGGTTTAAGGGTCTTATCCACGTATATACACAAGAAAGTGTTTAAAAGTCACATATGGCAAATAATGCATGTTTTTAGGGATGATCTTGGTACAAAAATGGTCCATGGGGTCCAAAGAGTCTGCAGAGGGACAAGGAAGGCCATAAATATGTGATCTACCATGTGTGGTAAAATCAACTGTAATAGATGCCCCCTAATGTGTGAGGTCAGAGGGGTGATACGATGGCCGAAATACATTATAAGTCCATCCTAGAAGTGGAGTGATGAAGAACCAGGTGGAAGAACCAACCATCCAACAATATAGTACAAATATCTTTGTATATGACTGCAAGTACATACATCAATCCCGGATATATAAGAGTACAATGGCCATGAATAGGAATGATACAAAATATGACATGTGTGGTCATCGCCATGTACAATATAGATAGATCAGAATCTCCATAATGAAGATATACAAAGGATCATGATCTCCATGAAAGTTGAAGATATATAATGGATCAAGATCTCCATAATGGCTGAAGATGTCTGACATACACTAGAATCAAGTCATGAGAGCTGAAATCTCATGAACACTGGCACGATCAAGGAGGTAGCATATCTAGAATGCCACCAATCTGGAAAGTATTATACACAATCCGCTATGAGTACATGTCCTACTATGTGAATAAAGGTGTCGAGGTTGAACATAGTAGTCCATCGTCTGATTACCAGTCATTGATGTATACCGTTAACATACTCAAGATCACCCACCGATAATGAAAATGGGAACCAAGGTACTAGAGTGAAAACTAAAAAGTGTGAATAAATGTGTTGAGGTCTAACACTTGAAAGAATCCATCGATCAGGGGACATTGTTGTATTCCCAAAATTTTCAATGGCGAGAGAACCTGCCACTAATGACTGCAAGTCTCAAGGCACTCAAAAATGACTCTAGACTCCTATCCCAGAATAAATGATTTGAAGTCGATGGGATGAAATCTACTGGAAGGAGGGCATTAAGGCATCCCCCATCATCCAACACGAGGTACTCAGCAAAGTTGTATAATGTGGAAGGACTCGATCATAATGTGCACGAACCAGTACCAGTACCGAGAATGGCCGACATGCAAAGTCAAGAAAACTGAGGAATGGCCAACTCAGGCTTCAACCTCCTTTGAACAAGAGCATAAAGGTGAATGGTGACTAAATGTAGGTAGCATAGACTCGATATACAAAAACTGGGACATCTCTGCAACACAGGAGGCATCGACAGAGGCTCCATAGGGACTGGAAGCTTAACCAGTCGGTGGAGATAAACTCAGAGAAATGAGTACAGCTCCTAAAGTCAAACTATTAACCCAACCAACGGATGTGATATACAGTGCTCTATTCGAAGGCGACACGACTCGATTGCTACCAAAGATAACAACTTTTTTTTTCTGTCCGGCTTTTTGGTTTTTTGATTTATTTTTTTTTGGACTTTTTCAGATATTTTGAAAAGCCTTAAAAAGAATAAAAGTGCTTTATAGTTACAAATCTAGGAGGAGATGAGTGTCAATGGACAAACAAGATAGTTCCAAGCAGCGAAACATACCTATGCTCAATTCAAGGAAACATGTGCAGGATAACGACACTCGGGAGAAAGTCCCCTCCCAGTAAAAAATGGGGAATCAAGCTGCAAAAGATATATAAAATGGCTCTGCTTGGCTAGACATGAGACAAGCTCGGGCTGTATGGCTGATAATCAAAGTCAGGGAAGTTGGCATAAGGCTTAATAAGGAAAGCATAACTCATGATAATGCAATTACAACTTGACATATAGAAGGGAGTCCCGGGGGAAAGGCTAGCATAAAGTTCAAGAGGAGTATGAATCTCTTGCTCAAATTCATGGCCGGACTAAAAGGGACTCCCAGACCTAAGAGAGGACTCCCAGCATGGGTACCAAATGCAAAGGGAGCTAAATAGGACACCCATGTATAGGAAAGCTCTACCATTCACATAGTATCACTTCTAACAACAACATGAAGGTTATGTGATACCATGGAATGGGTTCGTACCTAAAGTTAAAATGAAACAGTCATAAGGTCATGCAAAGTGCAAATGGATGTGAAGCCTAACCTATATGCCAGTTTAGATGTAATACCTATGATAGGAACGAACGGGTCGAAGCCTCAGAGAGAGTGTACAAAACCTGGACTCTACATGACAACCATATTAGTCCAAAACAACCCAAAATAGTCAATAAGAATCCAAACTATAGGATATAAGGAGGAATAATCATGACAACTGCACAGAAAGGAAAAAATGCGGTGAATGATGGGACATAGAAATGAAAGTAAGGTGTAGACCCAATGTTCACGCATCCACTACCACCCCCATGAGGGTGACCACTAGTGTAAAGACTGAGAGAAGGGAGTGAACATCCTCCACAAATGGAGTAGAGGATGGAATGTGACCACTCCCAAATCTATGAGCATGACAAGGGGATGTGATGCCCCCAAGTCCGACACCAGTGTCCATTCTAGAACCAAGGACGGGTGATAGGATACCAGGCATGCTTAAAATAAAAGGATCCAAACTTAAGAGAGCATAAACATACTCAAGTAACCACGATCCCAAAGGCCAACTAGTGCACAAAGAGCACACTCCTAAGAAAATCTACAGCCAAAATACAAGCAAACTAAGGGGAGGATATGTGAGCTCTCGAATGCAGTAGGTATGTCTCTCCTAGGAGATGCTCGAAACTCCCATACACTACAAGCGGAGGTACATAACCAATTATAGTGGCCCTCCGCTTCAATGCATAAAGAGACGGTGCTATCCGACCTCTACCTGGCCAGGACACTCACAAAATAACATTTGCAAGTACCCCCTGTGATACCTAGGTAAGGAAACTAAGGTCACCTGAATATAACCAATGCTCAAGCGCACAGTCATAGGCGGGATCAACCGTATGGGCCAGGTAGCAAAGCCCAAAACTCTTGAAAGAGCCCCCATATATGAATACAATCTTGGAAATATCTCTGTTGCTCACAGAAAGTGACCATGGGTCATCCCAATCATAATCGTGTGCACTGATTCATGCTTAACTCCCGTGTAAGAAGAGCATCCTGAGAAACACTAATTATACGAAGGATTTCACTATCTCACCTAGACAGACGCCTACTTGTTGTTGTTTAGTAGTCTTGGAGAATTAACTCATAATGAACTATTCCAAGACTCTAAAACCTAATCTTGTTGATGCACCCTATAAAAGAAAAGAGTGTAATTCATTTTATTATGCGTTGATTTTAATGGCTATAATTACTCAAAGGGAAAGGGCCGTGCAACTAATGATATGAAGACTCAGCAGTGACATAAAAGTGCACACCTAACAAGCAATTCCAAGTGCAATCTTGTAGAATGAAAAACAGGGTATGCCACTACATGAGATGAATAAATATATATTCCTTTCTGAATGCCAATGCAATCCTTCCTATATGAAAGCCTAAACACAACTCTCATCCAAGCAATCCAATGCAAGTACCTCCTCAAATCCATATCTAAGATGCAACTAATTTGTATTTTTCAATATAAAAGCATGAAAAATGCAATAAAAGTCATATAAAACTCTCAGTCTCTACAACAAGTAAAAAACACAAGCCCAACAAGACACCGAGACAAAAAAGAGTAATGCACTAATGGAAAAACAAAAAAGGATAAATGACTAAAACTACTTTCAAAGAAACATCAATGAAAAGACGGTCTCTGGTCACAAAAGAAGCATCCAACAGACAACATCAAAACCAAGGAAGACCCAACCACACTCACAACCCACCAAGCAACTTCCCACAACATCAAACTCACCAAAAGGGAGGATGTACACGACTGTTTAAAGAACAACTGCGTATATACGCGACTTTTGGCCAAAAAAGTTGCATGTATACGTGGATTTTGGCCAAAAACCTACATGTATATGCGACTTTTGGCCAAAAATTCTGCGTATGTACACGACTTTTGGCCAAAAACCTGCGTATACAGAGAAGACAGTGGTAAAAAGCAGGCCAAGGGTCAAACAAATAAAGGGGAGTGTCAATGGATGAACATACTATAAAATGCAACACAGAAACAAGGATAAACAAAGAGCAAGTCAAGAATATCAAGCACATTGTGCCCCCAAACCCCAAAGAAAAACAAAGAACGTCCCCAACGGAGTCGCCAATTCTATTACGAAGAAAACTTCCTATGACTTGGGGTACCACAATAGACGGAGTAACCGCAGAAATCAATCCCTTCCCAATATGCAAAAGAAATAAACATATAACACTAAAGGATCTCGAAACATACCTTATTCTGGATGGTTGATGTAGATCCTTGTTGAGCTTTTCCAATCCCGCTTGTGTTAACAATTTTCTCTCTCAACAATCAACAAACAAGACAATCATGCTATATAATGGTGTTACACCTACTCTAGCATATATAATAAATAATGTATAAGCAATTAAAAGCACCCATGGATTCAATATTCATTTAAATGCACATCATTGGACAGGAAAATATATTTCTATTAATATAAATCAGAGATTACAAGAATGACAAGCTCTTTCGGCACGTTTGCGAACCGAAGAAACTGAGTCCTCCACCTTGGCCTCCACCACCTCAATCCTCCATCTCTCGATAGCAAGCTCACAACCAAAGGCAAGCTTAGGAAGAACACATAGTGCTCCAAGGGACAAAGGGATGCAGACTCAAGTATAATCAAGCTACGGCAACAATGGACTATAGTTTTCTTGCTCTTCAATTCCTCCCCCTTTCAATGTATCCAAAGGGTTCCTTATATAGTGCTTCAATGGGGTAATGGAAGGTCAAATCTGAGTGATCTAAAGGCATATGGAAGGACAAGAGACAAGTGACTCGGATCCACATCAAGGAAAACTCCAAAACTATTTGGCCTTTTGCACACATCCCGATGTACGCGGGTCTAAGGGTCATATCCACGTATATACGCGAGAAAGGGTTTAAAAGTCGCGTATGGCAAATAATGCATGTTTTTAGGGATGATCTTGGAAACATCAAAGGTACAAAAATGGTCCATGGGGTCCAAAGAGTCTGCGGAGGGACAAGGAAGGGAATAAATATGTGATCTACCATGTGTGGTAAAATCAGTTGTAATAGCCCCCAACACAGTTTTGTGGCTCGTCCTTGAGCCACGTCAGCTGGCCATGGTGTCTTCCTCGATCCTAAAGAGTAGAAACCATCACATATGCATTAGTGTGTAATTGTTTCCAGATTTGCCGACTCACAGCTTGGCAGCAACTGCTTCCTTCAATGTCAATTGCAATGAATTTAAGCAAAATTCTAGACATATGTAACCAGCAATTCCATCGTGCTCCAGCTTCTATGAATACTACATCATTCTCCATTTGTTGTCGTCCTTAAAAAAAATCATGCCGGCCCAATCTGGAGCCCTGCATTTGACCACTTGGTCCTTCCTTACAGTCAGGCTCAACCCACATCTATCCACTTGGTCCTACCTTGCAAGTAGGCTCAGCCTGCATCTATCTACTTGGTCCTTTCAGGCTCATCCCGCGTTGCCTGAAGGACCCAGTTCCATGTTCCTGCAGACTTAGTCAAATGCGACAGGAATTCTTGTCGCATCTGGAGTCCCCATGGGTGTCTGAGTTGACACCCCAGAACGAATAGGAGAAACATAGCCAAGGATGACTTTTCTAGAGACTTATATCTTAGCCAAACAAATCCGTGTACTCACAAATTGTTCATCAATTTCTGCTGAGACAAAATTCTCACTCATAGGCTGCCCTGTATCCAGGGAGGTCTACATTGCCTCTTCGACCACCACTGCCTTACGTAGCAAAGCTTCCTTCAACAACCCAACCCAACTCTTCTGCAACTTTTCTCAGTGCAGCACTTCCTAATGGGGTTCATACAACTGCCGATTCTCAACTTATAACACCAACTTCGACTAAGATGCCATCATGACTCACTTGGGTAATCATTATGACTGAATCCTTCATGTGTGTGCTAAACACATCGTCGCTTCCACCACCCTACCTTTCAGAGTTGTTATCACTAACTTATGACGTCAGCCATGCCGTCGTTTCCTTCTTTGATAGTCATTATTGAGTATTGACGTGACATCCGGTCACCGTCACAAAGTCTCTCGTACACTGCGAGCCACTCTGTCTATCCCGAGTGACCGCCTGTCAAGAAACCTCGTCCCTTTTTCATGCCGCGGCCCTATCTTCTTAGCATAGCCTCCTACAGATGCACCATCTTTACCTGTCACACAATATTGGTCCAGGGGACCACCTTGTCGCAGCCCTCTTTCCTCAGCTCAACCTCCTGCTGACGCACAACCTTTTGTTTATCGCACTCCCTTGCTCCAATGGACAACCTCGTCGTAGCCCTCTTCCCTCAATGCAACCTCCTGCTGACGCACAACATTTTGTTTGTCGCACCCACCTGTTCTGGCGGACCACCTTGTTGTAGCCCTCTTCCCTCAGCGCAGCCTCCTGTTGGTGTGCAACCTTTTGTCTGTCGCACCTTCTTGTTCCGGCGGACCACCTTGTCGCAGCCCTCTTCCCTTAGCACAACCTCCTGCTGATGCATAACCTTTTGTCTGTCGTACCTCCTTGTTCCGGTGGACCACCTTATTGCAGCCCTCTTCCCTCAGCGCAGCCTCCTGCTGACACACAACCTTTTGTCTATCGCACCCCCTTGTTCTGGCGGACCACCTTGTCGCAACCCTCTTCCCTCAGCGTAGCCTCCTGCTGATGTGCAACCTTTTGTCTATCGCAGCTGCTTGTTTCGGCATAGCACCTTGTCTCAGCCCTCTTCCCTCTGCGCGACCTCTTGTTAACGCACAACCTTTTGTCTGTCACACCCCCTTGTTTCAGCACAACCATTTTCCATGGCTAACTGACTATTCTCTACTGAATTACCTACCCATTAACCTAATACAGCCCCCACTCGTGGGCCCACTGTGTTTTTTTCCAGGAAATGCGCCCTTCTGCCCCTATCCTGTAGGGATTCAAGCGGCTGCCATTCATGAGCTTTGGCAGCACCGCTCCATCTAACTACTACAACTGAACTGTACCCCAAGAAGTAATTGAATGAAAAAGATATGGGGCTAACCAATGCATTTGTAACTTACCTGGATGGTTTATGAACTTGTTTTCGTATAATAGCACCAAATCTCTTTGGAAAAATTGTTTGGTTTTAATGTGGCAATCATGCCACGCATTCTGTCGATCCTTCTAGACATGCTGTTGGAATCCCTCGATGAAGTAGTCCTCTTCCAGTTGAAGTAGTTGCATTGCACGCTCCTCAAGTGCCTCTTCATCGTCCATACCGGTTGTTGCGGTGATGCGTAGATTAGGAACAATGTACTCCATAGGCATAACCACATCTTGCCCATATACCAGTTTGAACAATGTCTTCCCTATGAGCCTCTTGCAAGTGGTGCGATACACCCACAGTACTACGGTGATTTTTAAATCCCAGTCATCCCGTTTAGCATTACATACCTTCGTCAGCACAGTTTCCAATATTTTGTTGAACGTTTCTACAATTCTATTTGCCTGTGGATGATATGGGGTGCTTTTCTTATGCTACACCTGCAACTCCTCTGTCAGTGCTTTTACGGTGTGGTTGATAAAGTGGCTACCCTGGTCGCTCATCAATATCCTAGGGCATCCAAACCGCATCAAGACGTTTTCAAAGATGAACTTTGCTGCTGTCACAATGGTACAATCCATAACTTCTGTGGCCTCTGCCCACCTTGTCAGATAGTCCGTTGCTGTGATGATGTAGCGTGCACCGGTTCGCTTCCCTGGTGGGTTGTTTGGACCCACAAATTCCACTGCCCATTTATCAAAAGGTTGTAAAGTTACCTGTAGTACAAGCGACATCTCATCTTGCCGTGATGGTTTCCCGAAACATTGACAGACATCACAGCTCCACGCATAGTCTGTAGCATCATTATGCAATGTAGGCTACCATAGCCCAACGCATAGTACCTTACGCGTGGTAGCCCTTCCTCCATAATGTCCACCCACAACTCTTGCATGTGCTTCTTCTAGAATTTTCCCTTGTTCATGAGGTAGAACACACTGTCGTAGGATCTCATCAGGTCCAAGCTTGTATGAATGTCACGCGATTGGCTGGAAATTATAAGCCTTCACTACCAACTGCTTCTTTTGATTAGTCATCATCTCCTCCAGCGCAAATTGGGTTTCCAAGAACTGAATTATCAGTGTATAAGGGTCATCTGCGATATCAACTCGAAACAACTATGCATCCGGTAATCCATCATCAATATTGGTGGGCTCTTCACCTATCTCAATGCATGATAGATGATCAGGACTAGCATTCAGGCGTCTTGGTTTCACAATTATTTCGAAATCAAATTCCTGAAAGAGAAGTAGCCAACAATAGTTCTGCCCACCCAACACATGCTTATTGACCAGATACTTCAAAGCCAAATGGTTAGTGAACATCTTGAAGTGATTGCCCAAGAGATAATGCCTTCTGCAGTGCGTATACCATAGCTAATCCCTCTCTTTCTGTCATCGTATAATTCTTCTCAACAAAGGATAACTTCCTGCTAGCAAAGGAAATCAAATGATCCGAATCGCCTTCTCCTGGTTGCGCAAGTACCACTTCTAGTGCAACCGACGAGGCATCGACATGGACATGAAACTCCTTGGTATAATCGGGGAACACAAGTATGGGTGCTGAAGCCATCTTGGCCTTCAATGTATCGAAGCTACTTTGAAATTCCTGGCTCCATTTGAATGCGACATCCTTTTTTAATAGTTTCTCCATGGACGCGGTAATCGCAACATAACTGTGGATAAACTTGCGATAGTACCCAGTATGCCCTAGTGTCGCGTGAAGCAACTTTGTATTTGTAGGTGGCGGCAGGCTCAGAATAAGCACAATCTTCGCTGGATCAACCAAAATCCCTTTCTTACATATGATGTGACCCAATAGTATCCCAAATGGTGCATAGAAGATGCACTTCTTTGAATTTAATGCGATATGATGCTATCGACACCTCTCTAGCATCAAGCGCAGGTTTTATAAGTGATCCTTGATCAATCCGTAGAATGTCCATTCATCCATATATACCTGCATAAATTTATGAATAAAATATTTAAATGCAGCAATGACAACCCAAGAGAATACCACAAGTGCATTCTTCAGCCCGAAGGGAATTACTGTGTACTGAAAGAAACCCCATTTGGTGACAAATGTGGTTTTGTGGCAGTCTTCCTTTGCAATTATGATCTGGTGATACCTAGAAAATCCATCTATGAAGGAATACATTTCTTGACCACCTAATCCTTCAAGAACCTCATCTATGAACGACATGGAAAAGGGGTCATGCATGCAAGCATCATTCAGTTTCCTTAGATCAAAACAGATTCGGACCTCCCCAGTCTTCTTGTCTTGGACCACCATAGGACTTATACATTATGATTCTTTGACGGGTTCAATAATCCCTGCATCTAGCATCCGATCAAGTTCAGCCTTGACCCGTTCTTTATATCACAGATTCAAATGGTATGGCCTCTGTCGCATTGGTTTCACATCTGGTTTTAACAAGATTTTCATTTCCCCTAGGTCACCCAATATCCCCTTCATTTCTGAGAATTTTGTTGGGAACAGGTCTTGAAACTCATGCAATAGATCTGTGATCTTTGCCATAGTCTCCTCGTCCCAATAGTCCCTAATATTGGCAAATTTTGGATTCTCCTCTGTCCCAATGTTAACTTTCTTAATCTTCAGTGGTTGAGTCATGGGATCTGTCGGGACATCCGATGCTGTGACATCTCGACTTCCTTCAGTCTCTAGAATATTAATATTGCGCAATTCATCATCATCTTCCAGCTCACCAGAGAGGTTGTAGCATTCCATCATCGATTGCATGCGACAATGCGCATGTGGGTCCACAGGATATGCGACTAGGACAACTTTCAAAACTACGTCCTGAATGATCTTTAGCGCATTGTTAACCTCTACATTAACATCTGCAAACCCAAAGGTATGTGCAAAGAAAACAGTCATCTCCTCCCAAGTGGTGATTTCTCAACGCATCTCTGCTGATATGTACCAAGACCTTGGCATTTCATCAAATGTGTGAATAAAAGCATGGACCCACTCATCCTTGGGTCATGATGCCCACAGTGTCTGGAATTCCCTTAAATGAATACAATGGTTATTTTTTCCATCATACCTTCCAGTGTGATATACCTCCATATCGCCAAAGCGCACAGTCATCAACCATCGACACTGTGCCCATTCATGAATGGTCTCCTTATGAACTTCCCACGAGCATGCTGGAGTGGCCTTCAATGCTTCTCATAATGCCAACAAGCGTTGAGGCTCAAATACCTTTTATTCAAACTCGTCGAGGAACCCAGGTAGTTTCAGTAGTCCTTCATATGTCGAAAACTCAATGATCTCAGTCATGACATGGTGCAACGACTGTGTTATCATCCCACACTTTCGGAGTGATACTTCATGCATCTGGTTTTGCCAATTTTCTAGCGCATCATCAGAATCAGAGGAAGCTGAGCTAGCGCTGCACTAACCCAATTCTCTATCGGTAGGAGGATGAATGTAATCCTCAAAGATATTGTAAATGTGATCCCATCCTCCCATGACTTCATCTTTGACTGGTTCAACATATCACCTTCCTTCATTTGGATCCATCAGGGCAATGACTTAGATATCCTGGTTCTCAAATGTCATCAATCACTTCTTAAAATTTATCATGACCATGCTGTCATTGGCCCATCCAATCCCTAGCAGCGTGGGATAGGATCCCCCTCCATAAACGATTTCGATTACATCGAAATCAACACGAGTCCTCATACATTCGACATCTACAACAAAATTCGACACACGACTGATCGGTTGAACTTTGGCCTGATTAGCCAATATCAGCTGCACTGGGGACCAACCAAGCTTCGGCTCCCCCATATTCTGCCACGTTTGTTTCGTCAAAATGTTCACATCTGACCAAGGATCCAAAATAACTGAATCAACTTCATAGTCCCTAATTTGGATGTTCATCCGCATTTATTTGGCCGTCTTTTTCTTCTGCAAAGAATTTACCGCAGAGTCCTATAATTCTCTATTCGATTAGTCCAACAACTTGTTGATCTCAACTAGAGCATCGGGATCTTTTTCCAGGGATAAACAAGCCTCGAAGAACTATTGTAAGGTAACATACTGCTGCTATGGTCCAGCTTCTAACAAAGAATCAAAAGCAGAAGGCATGCCAAAAATAGGTGTCTTACTAGGATTTCTTCCAAGAGCCTCGTGAGCTTCGAAAAAGGTCTCTTTCTCGGTTGCGATATCACATTGTTCTTTCTTCTTTCCAGCCAGTCACACTTGTGGTCGTGGTCCGTCTTCTCCAGTCGTCGCGCCTCCTCGAGTAACAATCCTGACATCAACATTCGCTGTCCATGGTTTTGCTAGAATGGTCGCAACTGTCGATCCTTGATTCGAGTTTTGTGGAGGAGGCTGATTCGGTGGTGGATTCTGGTTCACCAGTGGGTTCATAGGCTGGTTGATATTCTGATTTTGTACTGGAATTCGGGGCTTCCCTTGATTTTGCAGTTCCTGTTGGTTTTGTATTTGATTCTGGGCCTGGAACTGATTCTGATTTTGTAATAAAGGATCCTACATTGCCGTCCTGCCATCTCGTAATTAACTGAGGATAATTTTCAACAGTATGATCATTCATCATGTAGTATACACATTGCAAATGGGGACAATCCCTCTAATAGTGGCCAAATGTCCCATAGTTATAACACTGGATTGATGCACGACCTCATCCTCCTCCATGGATGAAACCTACTCTTCACCTGAATCTGAAGCCTCTGCAGTATCCTCCTTGCTGTTGATATTGTGGTTGAGCTACTTACTACTAATACTGGGGTTGTGCCATTTGTTGCTGTGGGGGATTTGGCTGCTGTTGAACATAGTGCGCTGCTTGGAGATACTGCTGCTGTGGCGGAGCCATTGGGGTCTGGGTGTATTGTGGTCTCAGCGCAAACTACGGCTGAGGCGCAACCTGCGTCTGTGGCTGCAACAGAATAAACTACATCTGCGGTGGCAACATATATTGGGATTGAGGTGGCGACTATATTACCTACAGCTGTGGCTGCTGCACCATGCGAGGATCTTCACCTTTCACAAAATATGCATCATAGGTCCGCTCTTGAAGCAGATCGTAAGCTCGACAATCCTTACCCTCGTGCTCTACTGAGCGACAAAAGGTGCAATATAAGCTTGTTGGCTTTGTAACCATTTTCTACATGTAGGTACAATATTCATGTCGGTGCCCATACACTTGACATATGCGACACCATGGCACACTACCTCAACTCAACAGGTTCGACTCTCTCGAGAGTAGATAATTCAAAAAAGAAGGACATGTATCTTTCGTGTGTCCATCCACGTGACACCGAGTGCACCACAAGTCATCATGTTCATATTTCTCCTTCTTGATATCCTGTAGTTGAATTGTCAGGTTTTCCAACTGCGCCTGGATTTGGTTCATGCTGACCGCAGTTTCTCCAACAGGTGAAGCTTCTAGCTTCATCGCAGTTTCCAAAGCCTCGCTCAACGTCGCGATCTTTTGCTGCATTAATGGGTGTCGGATATGAGGAACCAGTGATGCAATGAACCATTCTTTATGTTGGACGTCACTCATATTGAAGCTAACTCGTGCCATCAATGTCTTAAACCTTTGATCAAAGTCCCAAACCCTCTCATTAGGGAATTGCTTGATTTCCTTCAGCTCTGTAATGTACTGTGCTTTAGATTTTGGTTTCTTGAGTTCTTCAAGCAGCCCCTTAATTTCATCCAAAGTCTTCATCGTGGTCCCCTGTGGGACCTGTATGAATCTCATGTACCCGTCGAGCACACGATCCCGAAGGGTGGTCACTAACTGGACTTTCTTTACATCCTCATCGGTAGTCTATCTGGAAGTGTAGACTGTCTCACATAAGAACCAATACTATTCCAGGTCATCAATGCCATTTCCATGGAACATAGGTAGCTTCATATCGTCTCCTGCCAGCCTAGACCTTCTTCTTGCAGATGCTTCTTTACTACTAGATGCTGCTTGGTGCATCAGACACATTGACGTAGATTGCGTATATTTTCCTAATGGTGGAGTAGTGCATGGAGGTGTGGACAAGTTTCTACCTGGGTTTGACCTTGCTTCCACCTTGGGCGTAGCCTGGGTCTGTTCGTCCTCTTCATCATTGTAATGCCGCTTCATCCTGTGTGGTTGTCCTTCACGGTTTTGCATTTCGATCGCAGCAGGAACTCTTGTCCTCTACCTCTTCTCTGCTCGGAACCTTGATCCTACCCTTGTACAACCACTCTCTTCCTCGGCTTCCCTCACAATCTCATCGAAACTTACACCCATCTACCCCTTATCTTTCCATTCGTTGCCCCACTTCAATCACGGTGTTCATAGCCTCCGTACACCAGAGTCTTACTACTCGAGGTGCATCTTTAGTATGCCCTTTTCACAAACAAGCATCTTGATTGACAATTGCAGAGACAACAAGAACCTACCTCGTGGTTCATTGAAAAATTCTCGTTATGCTTCGTTGTAGGACTTGTTGGTATCAACCGCGAACTCAGTAATGTATCCTTCTAGAATACTGTCCAAGCAGACTTCGACAGCCCGTGATGCCTTATTATCAGTTTCCTGGAGTTCTTGAATTAGCTCGGGGGTCCAGGATGTCAGCTCTCATCCCTGGAAGTTGTGCTTCTTGTAGGTGAATTGCGCCAGCCACTCGTAGAGTATGACGAGAAACTCATAGAAAAAACCATTCGTGAGGACCATCATGAATGGATCTCACCAACCATGCATCTGTCGTCAACTTCGGATTCTGATTCTCATCTTTGGTGAACTCTTGCAGTCTTAGGTCAAACCAATATTGGATCTTCGGTTTCGTTGGATGCCACAAGATATCCTCCTCTTCAGTCACAACGAGGTCATGACAATGGAACCATTTGTTGGAAAAAAACCACCAACAAAACCTCGTCAACAAGGGTTCTCACTCGGTCGATGCCCAACCAGCGCGATCTCATTGAGCATCGGCCTAGATAGGTTTTACCCTGCCCGGCAACACCTGCAGAGTGGATTAAGTCTCACCCGAGATGTTTGAGGGAGAGCTGTCAGAACCAAGTTTTCGACAGTAAGGAGGAGGATGGGGGCATCAACGATTTATCAACATAACTATCAGATCTAGTAGATCCATTTATCAAATATCATAGTATTCATCACAGATCTATCGTGTAAATCACAGATCTAACAGATTGCATCATTCAACCATTCTTCATTCATAAAACATAACCATCGCAGTAAATAAAGACAGGAAAAAACATCGCAGCATATAAAAGGGAAATAAGGACAACAATGATTCAGCTCAATATCTGTCGTATCATATTACTTTCATCAAAACAGATCCAAAACAACAGTTGTCTTTCTCTACAGCGAGAAAAAGATCAATCCACAGAGTCTCTTACAAATCACAAAAGATTCAATCTCTCACTTCAGTCTCATCTCATACACATCTCTCCTGTTCTATTCTTCTCTCTATTTCCATTTACAATTCTAATCTATATATAGGATTGTGCCTTTACATTCAAGGTCCACTTCTAACTAACTTCCTAATTTATTTAACCACTAATGACATATATCCACAAAATGTGGTCAATCAATACAAAAATATGCATAATATATTCAAAAGCGGTTTGTTTTTCTCTCGTCGTGCTATCTTTGACTTACGGGGTGTCATGTGAGCTTGCGCAGCCTCTGCGGTGCTACGCAACTCACTTACCCCAAACCCCTGCCAACAAGGAAGTATTGTTGTGACTCCTTCGTCGACTAGTCGAGCCCAAGAGGGGAAAGGGAAGTCGATATCTATGCAAGGGGAACAAGAGGGAGGATTACCCAAGCTCGGACCCAGGCTCGGATTATAGCCACATTCTTTCGCGACTGAATCCCAACAGTGGTCCACAATGAGATTGACGCAATTAAGAAGGAGCTTTGGGAAATGGTGAATTTTACTCCGATGGAGGAGATCTGAGAGGAAGTTGAGGAGTGGGTGATGGATCCTGGAACTACGACAAGGAGGGTGTATATCTATGAACGCTTAATGATGGTGTATTGGGTCATGAAGAACCTTATGGCCCATATGACAATGGAAGGCGAGAGCAAGAGACAAGGGTATTAGGAGTTGGTGCAATCTTGGAAGGAGCATCACAGGGACTATCGCCTGATGCACAAAAAGGTTGATCTAATTTTCAACAAGATGGGTCTCAATTTTTATTCCCCTTCTCCTTCGAATGGGGGTGACGAGGAGACCAACAAGGTTCATGGAAAAAGGTTGGTTGCAAATCCATAAGCGAAAGGGAAGAAAGGTGCAGATCAAGTTATGCATATTGAAGGATACAACGGAGGTGGTGCGGAGCGTGGAAAGGCTTCAGTTTAGAATTGGTGCAGACTAAATATATATTTTTTTCTTAAAGATGTATTTAAGATATCACAGTTTAGAGTTTCACATAGGAAGTAGTATAGTCAAGAAAGGGCCTGGTTATTTTTTTTGTATTCCCAACCAACATAATCCGAGGATGAAAGAATGACCTAGTCTATGGAAGTGTCGTGTGGTTGATCCCAACAAAACTCTGTTTGATCGATATGTAATATGGTTCGAATGTTAATATGTAATGACAAAAAAAGAGAGCATGATTTGGACTTCTTTGTCTCAAATAAACTGCACATAACCTATGTCACCCCAAAACATCAATTTCACATTCTTGAAAAATAGCATAGAGCATACCATATTCAAGAGTGTTATATTTATTCTTTTTGCAACACCATTTTGCTAAGGATGATATAAAATAGTTGTTTTGATGCATAATCTCATTCTGATGAAAATACTTTTCAAAATCATTAGAGGTATACTATTATCCATTATTAATACAAAGAGTGCTAATGTGATATCATGCTTCATTTTCAATCCATACATGGAATATTTTTAATGTTTCATATGCCTCATATTTTTTCTTTGGTAAATAGATCCAACTCATCCTAGTGTAATCATCAACAAAATTCATGAAATATATATATATTACCATTTGCATAAACAACATGCATGGGGCCACACAAGTTAGGAAAAGTGTATCAACTCTAGTTTTCTACATGCTCTGGAATTTGACTCATGTAATGGATTCTTACTATGTTTGCAAAGAATACAGTATTGCACTATTCAACTTCTTTGGAATAGTGGGAAAAAAAACACCATTTTTTCAACATTTTAATATTGTTATAATAAATGTGTCCATATCTAAAATGCCATAGGATACTAGATGACAATGTATCTTCTTTAAGTTGAGAGAGCCGAGCAAAATTATGAGCTCTTGCAAATGTTCCTTTTACCTTCAATAGTTTCCTGGCTTCATATCCGTTCATGATGACATGGTTGTTAGAGAATCTCCTTATCTCAAATATCCCATCGAACATGAGGATGGAATTACCTTGTTGTCGAATGTGCACAAGGGACAACAAGTTTTAATGTAAGTTGGGAAGATAGAGAACATTATGCAATAGAAAGTCAAAGAATCTAGGCAATTTGAGCCTAGTGGTGTCAATTCCCTTTGTTTTGAGGCTAGACTTATCTACAAAATATATTGTGCCATCTACATCATCATTCAATTCTTCAAAGAAATCATTTCTAAATTTCATGTGACAAGTTGTACTAGAGTCAAGCAACTAATTAGCATTGACCATGACTTCATTTATTCCAACATTACAATGTGCAACAATAAAATCAGAATATTTAGGAGCTTTACCAAACTCATGAGATTTACCTTTGTCTTTTTACTTCTTGTTATTCTTCTCTTTGATCATCTCCCATGGATCCCAACAATGTTTTGCACCATGATCATTATTGCCACTACGACCACAATAAAGATCATGTCTCTTGTTGTGATCGCTTCTACTCCCTTAATGCCTCTGAAATTCTTTCTTCCACATCCTCTCTTGTTTGTTTCTTCTTTAGAAGAATCATTTGATTGATTCTTCCTTTTTTGGGAAAGGTACAAGGTCTTTCCAATGGGTTAAATTGTCTAGTTTTTGAAGGATTTCTCTCTTTCTGCAATTTGTCTCCATCAAGATGTCAAAAGTGGGTTCTTTCAAGTTACCACTAGCTTGAAGTGATTCAAGATAGTGTGAATATGAGGGGTAGAGAAACTTTATGAAGGCAGTGAGAGGAAGGTTTTTCTTCACACTAGCAGGATTAATGCCATGCATGATTTCTCTAATCTTTGATGCTACAGTTATGGGATCATTATCCTTCACCTCTGGGTTGAAGAGCCTCAACAATAATTGAATTAGCTCCAATTCTGAATGTGGGTCATAAAATTCCTTTAACTTTTTCACAACATCATAAGAAGTTTTGGCATATGATATATGTTGACTCACCTCTTCACTTACTGTAGCAAGAATTGATGCATATTCCTTCTTGTCTCTTCTCTTCCATATGAAAAGTTCTTTGTATGTTGTAGGTTGTTTAGGTGGAATTAGTGTCACTCCATATGCTTTGTCAGCAATCTATCCTTCACAAATTCCATCTCATAGGTCATTGACGACAAGGGTATGCTTGATCTTCCTTGATCACTCTAAGCAGTTTGTTTTTTCTAGTGAGCACTACTCCAACAATGGAAACCAAAGAATGCATCTCAAACAAATAATCTGCAATATGCATTTTGCAATAAAGTTCACAATACAACAAGTTTTAAGTAACACATAAACATTGTTACGAGGTGCAGATCTAAGTGACTATGCAAATAGCTTATAATACAATTTTACAATATATTCTTTTCAATACAATGTAGTATATCAATCAAATTTGTTCAGTATGATTTAGAGGATAAAAATTAAACAAATTTATAAATATTCTCCTAGATAGATCTCTAAATATACTATAAGAGGACTTCCAAATGACAAGAAAAGTAGTGAGGTCTCCAAATCAAGCAAAAAGTATCACAAAAAAAATTATATGTTTGAAGAATAAGAGAAAAATGGCAGTGTGGGATTTACAACAACAATCCTAAATTTTAGAAAACCTCTTTTGTACAAGCACCATTATTTACACTCTGCACTACACAAACTCTATCAGGATCACCCATTACACCATCCATTCCTTAGGGTTTTACCTCTAGGATGAGGCCTTTAGATGAGATAGAAACCACTTTACTCTTTGGAAAACTTCATTGTCAGTAACAACAAATGATTTCCAAGAAAACTCTTTAATTTTAAATATCCCAATGGATAAAATGATAGACAAGTAGAAAACTGACCACCTCTCATTGTACTTAGAAGTAATGGATACAAGATAATGCACATATAACCTTCCCATATATTTTGGGGACGTAATGGCAATGAAAATATTCTTTGCATCAAAATCACATTATTCGATGGAAAACTAACCCAAATGGTTTATTTAATATAATCTAACAACATTGCACTCTCAAGAGAAGAACCAAAGTTACTAAATCTTTTTGAGTTTTTCTCTTATTCCTTGATCAATCTCTGACTGAAGCATTAAAATAAACAACCTTAATAGTTGACAACATGTAAGAACTTCCAACAATCAATGGTAAAATTTTGTGAAGAGAAGGGACGTGGAGATAGAAAACTATCAATACACAGATGGATATGTAGATAGGGATCCCCTTCATGTTGAAGCACGTTGAGGAGAATACATAGAAGAGTATATGAGTCAAGATTTAAAAAGTGACCATGCAAAGATGCCATAGATAAGGGTTATGAATGGATTCGAGTGGAGAAGTTGTGGAACACATAAAGGTTTCAAGAGAGTAGGCATGCATATTAGGGTTTAGACCTAGAAAATGCAATAACAGGATTTAAAAAAAATGTAGAGAGATATGTAACTAGTGTAGAGATAGGTAAATACCAAAACGCAAAATGATGCTCTCAGACAAAACATACTAGTGATAACCAAGAAAAAAAGTATATTTTACAAGTAACACGGGCATAAAAATGATGCATCCAGTGCTAGACTGGGTAGGCAATGCCAGACAAAGGAGAAATATGATAGGCAGGTCTAAGAGCTAACAGACATGAAAAAATGATCATGGAGTTATATTGACAAGAAAGGCTAAGCTATGATACCACTTCTAGGACTCAAAGCTCATGACTGAATTGTATTAACCATGAATGGTTTATTTATACAACTGAAGGAGATGACCTTTGGAATTCATATTTCCAAGGTATTTGCCTCTTTCTGACTCCTCATCTTCATAATTGTAGTTATTTACAATATTTACAAATGGATAATAATCTGGTAGGATTAGATATGCAACAATTTGCAACTCTTTGTGAGTTATAGGTTGTCTTATTTGTAAATAGTAAATGGGGATCTTCTATCTTTTCGGTCACATTTCATCCACACCTTAATCGAGAGAGCACCTTTTGTTAAAACTAGCCATTACATTAAACCTTTACAATCATATAATACACCCTCCTAATTTGAACAAAGGAAAGGTAGTCTAAATCATAGTAACAAGATTTAGCCTTATTGGACTTAGCCTATGGAAGTTTGCATGAAATTTTAAATTCGAAAAAATATTTGACATAGTATTGATATGATAAAGTTTGCAAAATGCTTATATATATTTACAAATTTTCAAGTTTATATATTAAAATTAAATTGTTAAAATAGAAAAGGAATTCCAACTAGAATAGCTAATGCTGAGGTTGTAATTTAACTTTTAAGAATTCAATTAAATCATTAATAATTAATATAAGAGTTGAACTATAATAGCACTATTCCCAATGATAACACAAGTCTCATACAATTTATAATTAACCATCACATGACAAATATAAACTCATTTTTTTTAATATCTTCAATCTTTATGTTTTTTCATATAATAGACATAAAATATAAACTCAAATCACATTAAAAAAAAATAGTTGAAGAGCAAAACAAAGTAAAATATAGACACACTAAAAACTTAGGTACCATTTCAAAATTTGTGACTATTGTTCCACGTAATATTTTAAATTAGCATTGAAGCCACATACATCACTTAATCAACATTAAAAGAGTACATACATTGAGGCAATGAATATCATATGTTATGTTTGAAATTTAAGTTAAATTTCAAGTTACTTACAATGAAAAATGAATGTTACTTTAAAATTTTGAAATGTATTTTTTTTTCAAATTTTAAAAATACGTTTTTTTTATTATAAAATGTTTACTTCCTTATTTTAGTTATATTAGAATTTTCTTTATCGCTGGTTGGGCCTTGCACTCTTTATTGACTTTGACTGTAAAGCTGGCATTGCACTCTTCATTAACTTTGACTTTCTTTGAACTTTATCATTCGTCCAAAGATTTGAACGCTTACAATGATTATTTTTCTGGATTTTAGACAGATTTAAACATTCTAGTGTAGGCTAGAATTACAGATATGCTACATCTCACGAAATTCGAAATTTGAGTTGTGAAAAAATCTACAATCATATATCTATATATTTAAACATATAAATATTGTTCAAGTCTCTAGCAACCCAATTTTTTTTAAATTTAAGTTGTGAAAAAGATACAAACGTAAACATATATATAATTTGTTTTGAAATTTAAGTTGTGAAAAAGATACAAACGTAAACGTAAACATATAAATATAAATAGGGAGTAAGCTAGCTCGGGAGCAATCCTCCTTCATTGGATGGAGGAGGAGCAAAGTTAGCGTTGACTTTGCTCCTCCTCCGTCGGATGGAGGGAGGATTGCTCCCGAGCTAACTCACTCCTATAAATATTGTTCAATTCTGTAGCGACCCAAAAAAAATTATATTTAATTATTTGGGAATTCATTCATTGTGAATTCATAATTTCTTTATACATTATTATAATGCATAATTAAAAGATGTTAATAAAAATTTACAATGACTTAAGTCATCTTCATTTTTGGACCTTTTCTTCCCATCATTATGACTATGATGAATTTTGGACCTTTTCTTCTCATCGCTGACTGTGATTATGGTTATCATCATTGAAATTAAGATTAAACTGCATTTTTTCTTTACTTTATATTCGAAATGTATAAATATGTTTCAAATTTATTGAATTGCAATTTTTATTACTTAAATTACATTTTAAATATATAAATATATCTTTTATTAAATTACAAATTTTTATTATTTAATTAAGTGTATATAAATGTTCATACAAGCATGGATAAGTAACATTTGAATCAGTTTAATTAGAAGAATATGACTAATAAAAAAACATTTCTAAATTATCTTCTATTCCATAACTATCTTTCAACCATTTAATGGATATCAACGTGTTTCAGCCACAAACTATGTGGGTGTCTTAGTTTACATTTTAAATATATAACTAGTACAGTTATGTGAATGTCTATAGACACAACCAACCACTTAGTGTTGTGAAGATAATTAGCTCTTAAACAAAGACTAAAATATATAATTTTATATCCACTGTTCATAGAGTTAATATAAGCACAAAACAAATACTATTTAATAATAATAAAAACTCATATGAAAAAACAAACACAAATTGTTACTGGTGTCTTTAACCACCACTTAGTTTTGTGAAGATAGCTAGCTATTAAATAAAAGCTAAAATATATAATTTTATATTCATTGTTCATACCAAATTGTTAGAAATGAATTCATGATGTACACTTGTTATACTTAGGGTTCTTGTTCATCCACTCAAACGAGTACAAAATCTAAAATAATATATAAATACCTATCAATATGATGATGATGATGGTCCAGTGAGACCAAACTTTGGTGACCTAAAGAAACAAATTATTTAGTTTGTTTTAAAATTGTATTCCTATGCCCAAAGAGCTTTGTGAGAAGCGTCTCGAGCTCACTATAATTTTGACAATTTAAAAGGCTAGGAAGGTGGGTATTGCAACAAAGATTATGAAACTGAGATCTAATGTGGGTGTACGCAGGGCACTCTAAGAGAAAGTGATTTTCATCTTCAATGTGCATATTCTCACAGAGACGTGAGATCCTTTCCACCCATGGTGTTTTAGGAACTGTCCAACAACCTGTTTCACTATGGAACTCATGAGAGTTCGTTCTTATCTTGGCTATATTAATCACTATGGAGCTCATGAGAGTTGGTTTTTATCTTGGCTATATTAATTTTTTTCTTTGAACTAGTTAATACAGAGAGATACTTTTGATCTTCTAGAGTATGGTTGATGACCTCATAATATCTTAATTTTTTTTAGCCTCTAAATCTTTCTCACACCACTATTTCTCTTTAAACTCAGAAGTAACAATATTTTTAATGTATTTAATATATTTTGCAATGCAACATTTTCGTGAATCTCTAAGTGGTATACCAACCTCACTTGAGCCTTAAGTGGTTTTCGCTGGAGTTAAAAGTTAGTTAGTTTAAAAAGTCTATAATCTCCCATATTATTGATTTTGTGTTTGTACAACAAAAACATAATCATAGCTAAGCTTATAATGAACTAAATTCTGAATTTAACATTATTAAAAAAATCCAAATCTTAACATCTTACTGCCATGAAAATCCGATTGCAGATGAATGATCCCAATGTTTCTCGACCGGCGAGCCAAATGGAAACACTCATGACAGACTGCTTTTGCTTTTGCTTTTGCAGTGGGCAACTCGTCCAACCTACCTTTCTCATTGCTTTCGCTGCTTTCTAAACGATTTTATCCATGCAAATCCCAGATATTCAGACGTCGTTTCAGGCGGCCATTTCGCCCCTGTCGCATGATATATGTTTGGAATGACTAGTGTGTCAAGTATTTCTGAAGGGAGTGGATATTACTCCCATGGCTACCAGAACTCCAGACTGAGACAACCATATGATATCACCCAGCTGAGCAAACAGTATACTGAAATGAAGCCAATGGAGGGCGAGATAGTCCAAGGCGTTACAGGCCAATGTGGCAATAAAGAGGTGGTGATAAGTAGCAAGTCCAGGACAAGGACAAGGAGCAGATCAAAAGAGATCAAGAAATCAGCAGGTCCTGAGGATGATGTTGAAAATATAAACTGCTCACAGAAGAAGATCAAAGTGGCATGGCGTTTCCATTTAAGAAGGCTGAGAATGAAGGTGAACCGTTTGAGGAAGCGGTTTCGTGGGTCGGTTATTGGGGGGCTAGTTCAGGGCACCCGAGCTATTCTATTCCGCAGGGCAACTTCTACTGCTGCCAATCTGGTGAAGCCCACCTCCTTCTTCCGTCACTTCAATCAGAGGTTTCACCTCATGTTTCTTTCAGGTGGTTCTTCTCTTTGACTGTTACTGCAGCACATGGAAGACTATGTAGCAGTTTACTACCCCAAGGAGAGCACCAATGGCTGCCATGGCCTAGCGCATTTTAAGATCATAATCTTAAATTTATAGTAGTTTACTATCCCAAGGTGAGCACCAAGTGACCAATGCCTCCCATGGCCTAGGCCATTTTAAGATCATAATCTTATATTTATAGCAGTTTACTATCTCAAGGAGAGCACCAATGGCTCCCATGGCCTAGGCCATTTCAGATCATAATCTTAGATTTTTGTTGTGATATTTTCTTAATCTTCTAGATGTTTAATAGATTTAAACTGATCACCTGTTTTTTTGAATTTTATTTATTTTAGTTGAATGGATATTACACATTAGGCAGTCCCTCTTCTCTGGTTTGTTTTAAATAAAAGCTCAAAATTTATATCGTCTTTGTGTTCAGTCTTTTGGATCTCTACTGCTTAGAGATTTATAGAGATTTATATACATTGATGCTTTTCAGGTGGATACTTTACTCTTCTTTAAAATCATAAAAAAACTGTTAAAAACTTCAAATATCTACTAATATAAATATTCAATATATATTTAAAATTGAGATGCTGTAAATCTATAGATCTGTATATTTCATACCTATAATTGATTATGTTTGTAGACAAACTTATAACGCATAGGTTCAATTCATAAATCAACTTGAGACGATAGGACATATCCAGTAAGTCAGAGACTCTATGTTGGGCTTTGAGTAGTAGTGGATTATGGCAGACCTCCTCCTCTGCTAGCACACAAAAAAATGTGAAGTTTGATCATGGCAGTATTTCTGTGTTTGACTGTATCTGGTATTTCTGATGGGTAGTTGTTTTTACCATCTATCCTCTCCTAGATACCTGCTAACTGAAATCTATAAATCATGATTGTGAATGAAGGAGGAAACATAGAAATTTGTTGCAAAGCATCTGTTATGCCAGAGGTATAAGTGGGTGGAGGTATGTTCTCAGGATCTCCCACATTGGCTTGAGACTTGCCTGCTTTAACTGCAACAAAGGCTGTGTGAAGAGCCAAAGGAAGGCACACAGCTGTGAGTTAATCCCTGAAGTTTGAAGTCATATATTCAGACCACTTTTTAATTGCTTTATCTTGATGAAAGAGGGACATGTGTTGCTGCATTATGAGATGGGAGATATTGTCTAAATCGAGTGCCTGTGCCTGAGAAGAGAAGTGGAAGATTTTGTCTATGTTGATCTGCCAACTTCATTATTCAAATTCTATAGGTGACCATAAAATGCTTGAAAAATAAACTGTGATTATCAAGAATATGAGACACATAAATGGAATATATAACCTATAAATTGCTTGGAAGATAAACTGTGATTATTAAGAATGTAAGAAACATAAATGGAATATATAAACCTTCAGTATAGAAATATAATTGCTCTCATTGAAGCTATATATGGGATATTTAAAACTTATAGAAATAGAAGCTATATATAGATATTTAAAACTTCCAAATAGAAATCTAATTTCTAATTGCTTTGATAATGGATGGAAAATAAACAAAATAGTAAGTTTGATGGAAAATAAACAAAATAGTAAGTTCTAGATGTTCAAATCCAAAGTGGAGACTGCAATTGTCTTTGTATTTGCTCAATCTCCAAAGAAAATTGGAAAGAAATACCTAATGAGATCCAAATATGTCAGAATAGCAAAGAAATACAGCTGAGAATAGGTTGTCTAGAAGTTTTCTATAGACCTTCTAAGGTTGTTCATAAAAGGAGATACCTAATAAGAAACAAATATGTCAGAATAAAGTAAAATAGCTTAGAATAGGCTCTCTGGGAGTTTTCTATAGACCTTCTGAGGTTTTTCTTTTCTTTATGAACATTAGTGTACTGTATGCCATTCCTAATAATTTCAAAATATAGGAGGCAAAATAACATAAAATATATGGGGCAAAATAACATAATGTTTGTTTTTAATTATGAAAATGTAACTCATTGGTTTGTGAGTGTGGAAGTTTATGTGTAGGCTTAGTTACTTTTACCATTCATAAAAAAGAATTAAAAATCATGTAATATAAGGTTATTTTATATGACAAATCTCTTCCATAATTGATTACAGAGCATCTCTCTACTCAATTAAAAATCTAAGTAAACTTATAAAATCATAAAAAAAAAACTTACACCTCAAAAAATTAGATCCCTCCTACTTAATAAATCTAAATTTAAAATAAATCTATATATTCAAACATTTTTTTTTTTACAAATAATCTAAATATTCAAAACAAAATGATCTTAAAATATTTTCTCCATTTTTTATATCAACTCTGTGATTCAAACCCCTGAAAATCAAAATCAAGAATAACCCATAAACATCTCAACCAGGGTTGGAATTTCAAATGGCGGACACCCGTCAAAATTGCCGATAACAATCAAAATATAAAACGTTTTTTGTATAATAAGCCAGATTTTGACGATTTCGATAAAATCTTAGCTGTATTTGACGGATAAATTGACCCATGACGGGCATTTACCCGTCAAATTCCATCCCGATTCTCAACACTCAATGCCGTTGAACCACTTTTGCTACAAGGATAACAATATTGACACAGGAGTTGTACAGCCAGGCCACCAAACCTCTGATAAAGTCCCCATAAATCAATGGCCCACGAAAATTGCGGAGGGAAAGTAAGACGGGGAGGTCACGACTCACCACCCATTGGTCTCTGAAATTTATCTTCATCGTGATTCGTCGGATCATGTGCCCTCATCCAATGGCCCTCAACACCTAAAAGTTTGTGCATGCATTTGACCATCTAAAATTGACCACAATTGCTCCAACGCATGAAATTATTAAATGGTTGAAGTGACCATTAAAGGAAAATTAATAAAGAATGTACTTTGATTATCAAGGGATGAAAATTTTATTTTATTTTATTTTTATGAAAAACGGGGTAGTACTCGAGGAAGCAGTAGAAGAGGAGAAGAAAGGTGAGCTGTCACTTGAGAAGGAAAGGAGGAGGTGAGAGAAAAAAGACCGGAGAGTAATAAAGAGAAAACGTAACCAGGAAAGAAGGGGAAGAACATATAAGACTAAAGTAAAGAATATAAAATTGTTTAGTAGAAAATGTAGAGATAAAATGTTTTTGGTTTTTTTTTTAATGAAGTTTCTCAATATTGTAAGTCTAGTTGAAACTAAGATCAATAAAACATAAATTATATTTGATGATAAAAAAAGTCAAAGAATCTAATTATATTTTCGGTGTTTGAATAGCCATTTAGGCCTTTGAAATAGTGTAATTTTGAAACTAAGATCAATAAAACATAAATTATATTTGATGATGAAAAGGGTCAAAGAATCTAATTATATTATCCCAATTATATTTTTGGTGCTTGAATAGCCATTTAGGCCTTTGAAATAGTGTAATTTTGAGGTTCAATGAAAGTGTAATGAAGTAAATTGAGGCATTTTAAATTTGAATTTTGTATTTTGTGAAGTGTAATGAAAGCCAAGTTGTTGCAAAAAATCTCTTCTCTAATTGTGTTTAATATATTTTGCTTGAGTTTGAGTTGATATGCTTTTGAGTAATTGTTTATACAAATTGCAAAGCCTATAGTACTAGTACTTTTGTAATTGCATGCGTTTGTATATTTAAATGGCTTCTGGAAAAGTGTGAATGTAGGGCCTATTGTGCCTTTGTCTATGTATTGTTATTGTGTTGATTGAGTGGATTTGGGATTTTGTAGGGGATTGAGGTCCCATGTGCCCTAATTGGTATCAAAGGAGGAGTATCATGCAAAGTAAGTTGAATCTTATTGAAGAAGGAAGCTCCACAAGTGAGGTTGTGGGTAGAGTTGTAGAGAAAGAAGAACAACTCCAGTTGCTATTTGGTAGATGTTGTTGAAAAGATTTGAAGTTAAGTATAGTTGAAGGAAAGAAACTTTCACTTTGTAGGTTGGAAGAATTGAAAGTAAAATTGAAATTTATAAGTGGGTATTTGAAGGCAACTCCAACATCTAACTTGGGTAGAGTTGTATATTGAAAAGGAAGTTACACAATGAGAAGTGCAAAAATGGGTTATATGAGAAGAGTAAAAATTGAAAGTTTGAAAAGAAGATAGTCTTATGAGGAGGAGGCCTTAAAAGAAATTTGTGTGGAATTGAGGAAAATTATGGTGAGGATGGAAGCATTGGATGAAGCCCAAAGGGTTGGCCAAATGAACAATTCTTAGAGGATGACCAAGAAAACCCTTGCCCAAGAGAAAAGTGTGAATATTTTAATGGAGGAAGGGAGACCTCTAAAACTTATGGAGCAAATGTTTTCGAGAATGGATGTCTTAGAGTATGTACAAGAAACACATTGTCAAGTTGACATGAAGGATATTGAAGATGAAGACCTTCTAGTTAAGGAGGACTATGAAGATGAAGACGACAATGAAGACAATGATTTTGATGGTAAACATGAGATTATTGAGTGTGAATTAGAGAAAGGTGAGTCTATGGAAGGTGTTCCTTGGAGAACACAATTTGTATTTAGTGAAGTGTTTGAGGAAGAATGTGTATATTGTAAGCGAGAATGCTCTCAAGTATAGTAAATGGAGTAGGCCTTTCACTACCTGCCAAAGGTAAAAGGAAATGTGGATGTTGAAATCACCAACTATGAAACAAAGTTTGGAGACTCATTCGAGGATATGTCTTTAAGGACAATTGTTTGGGATAACAATTTTTATCTTTGTAATCGTGCCTTGGATTTTGCTATAACTATGATAAAAAATATTTCCAGGGGCATAAATGCAAAGATTATAAATTATTCCAAACAGAGGCATCCTTACATGACCCCCTCGAGGAGAACACCATGGAGGATTCACCAAACCCAGACATGGATGATATTATACCACCCATAGAAGATGCCCTCGATATGTCACTTCCTGAGCAACAACTCTTTTCTCACTCCATGTTTTATTAGGTATTTCCATGCCTCATACATTGAAGTTGTTTAGTTACATCAAGAATTGTAATTCATTTGATTAAATGACAATGGAAACACCCATTATTTCATTCATCGACAAGTGGCTAAAGAAAACCATTTCTAGATATGCCTTGTATCCAATTTCCAAATTATGATAGCAAATGGAGGTATTATGAAATGCGATGGTTATTTTGAAAGTGTGAAACTCCAAATGGGTGCTTAACATCTAAAAACACACATGTTTTCTATTGACTTGAGTGGTTGTGATATAGTTTTGGAGGTAGAATGGCTCTGGACTTTGGGACCCATCACTATGGATTTTAAGGAATTGTCTTAGATTTCTTGGGATGGGCATACACATCATCTCAAAGGGCTTACTTTTGGTTCTCCCGAAATTATCTCATCCCACCATATGGATAAATTATTGAATAAATGCCACTCTAGTAGCATTTCTCAGTTCAATGCCATCCAATTCTTGGAAACGCCCACACAGGACATTCACCTTGACTTGCAATAGGTTCTCTCCCAATATCAATAGGTTTTTCAGGCACCCAAGGGTTTACTGCCACCCTGTGGGGAACATAATCACGGTATTCCATTAATTGTGGGTATTCAACCTCCCAACACACACATTTATAGCCACCCTATTTCTCAAAAAAATCAAATAAAAAAAAAATCATTCAGGACATATTGGAGGTCAACATCATTTGTGCCAACACTAGCCCTTATTCATCACCAGTGATTATGGTACTGAAAAAGGAAGGTGATTTGTACATGTGTCCAAAGTTATGGGCTCTCAATCAACTAACTATCTCATGTTCATGTCATTGATGTTCCGTTAGATGTGCTACATGGAGCTAAATTATTCACTAAAATCAACCATTGGTTGGGCTAACATAAAATCTAGATGAAAGAAGATGACATACCCAAGACACCTTTCTGCATTCATTGGGTCATTATGAGTTCTTAGTCATTCACTTCCACCTATGAAATGCCTCATGCATTTTTCGAAGCCTTATGAATAAGATCTTCCACCCATTCCTTCGCCATTTTGTCATGTTTTTCTTTGATGATATCTTGGTCTATAACCGCCTCAAGGAAAGCAACCCGAAGCATGTTTCTCGTACCTTGCAATTATTAAGGGATGAACCGTTATTTGTGAAACAATCAAAATGTATTTTTGGGGTGATTGATGTTGAATATTTTGGCCATATTGTGAGTCAAGATGGTGTAAATTTGGACCCCAAGAAAGTGGAAGCTATGTAGAACTGGATCGCCCCAAAAATATCAAGATTTTAAGGGGGTTCCTTGGGCTTACCAATTGCTACAAGAAGTTTGTGAAAAATTATAGTAATATTGCATCTTCTCTCACATCATTTCTTAAACAGAATGTCTTGTACTGGGATGATGCAATGAAGCAGGCCTTCTCTGCCTTAAAGCATGTTATGTGCACTAAGCCCATTTTAGCCATGCCATATTTCACTAAGATTTTATTCTTAGAGTGAGATTCCAGCTCTAGCCATGGCATAGAAGCAGTATTGTTGTAAGACAAATGCCCATTAGCATTCACCAATAATAAACTATATGAGTGAAACTTGAGAAAGTCCACCTATGAAAAAGAAATGGTGGCTATCCTTTACACAGTTGATACATGGTGCCCACATTTATTCAGGGGGAATTTCCAAATCAAGACTAGCCATCATAGTCTCAAATACTTCCTGAAACAAAGGTTTTCCTCGCCATAGCAGCATAAATGGGTCACTAAGATGTTGAGGTATGATTATGAGATCATCTATAAGAAGGGATGTATTCATGGATCATATGAAGGGTTGTATGATTTGAAATTTCAGGATCTTTTTTAACCATAAAATTGCATTTGAATTCACATGTTAAATACTCATAAAACATGCTTAACAATAGAAATTTTAAATGCTTTAAATCATTCACAAAGCAAATAAAAATAGATATGCAAACCATAAATAGAAGACACAACTGATAACGAAGTTCACCCCTCCTGGGTTATGACTCTGGGCCACTTCCAATGGGAAGGCTGATTTATTAAGTCTTCAAAAGCTTACAATTTAGTGTTCTAGAAACACTTCAGAAATCTGTCTGTCAGAAGCAGAAATAAACAACACCACTGAATTCCTTGTGAAATTATGAGAAAAACGAGTATAAACTCGAATATATTCGCTTGTGATATCCTCTGGCATGCAAAACGAGAAACACCCTTCCTGCAAAAGTATGAACAATACGGATTTCCCACCTCGAGATCTGTACCCATTAATGGTCTGTACCTACCTCGGTAAGTGTTCTCATACTCTATCTTGGAAACGGTGCAACCTGTTCGCTGTACTCCTCGAACTTCACCACGCCTTTGGAAATTTATTGGCTTTTTTAAAGGTAAAACATTGGTTTTGGGGTCGCGAGCCATGGGAAACGCGCCCTTTTGGAGCCCCCAACCTCCGCAAAACCTCTTCAGTTTTATCTATCATTTGACATGCAAAAAATGACCATTGTCCTAGTGATAAATCGTTGCACTTTGGGGGAAGAGTTCCTGGGGTCAAACCCGTGGGCCTTTCCTCCTCGTGCGCGTTTTTTGAATGGTGAGGCACGTTATTACAATATGGTTATAACATAATGTTAACATTTGGCGTGTGAATAAGGTTTGTTACAATATGATTTGGGTATGGTTAAACACATGGCACATTGATTTGGATAAGGTTTGTTTGAGATACCGCCCTCGTTCCCCCCCATTTTCTATAACCATAATTTGAAAAGTTCATATAGAACTCGTCATATTACTCACAAGAATCAAATCATGTGTGGGAACTTGGCTAGTGTAACTTAGGTGAGGGTTGTAGTTACTTTGAAAGTATTGGTTTCAAATCCTATAGATTCTAATCGATTTTTTTTCCAACCACAACTTAACCAATGTTTTATACCATTTAACAATTTTTTTACCATTCTTATTGAAACTTTAAATGTTGACAACTTTTGTATCCGGAGGTTGTTTCACATGAAACGAACTTTAGTGGAAAGTTGTTGACGAGATATTTCATCTTGTAAGCTTTTATTTTCATTTTGAAGACTATAACTTTGATCAAATTTGAGATGATCCACCTGGATCATTGTATGATCCATAAAGGGTCGGTTGATCCATGAATACTTGTGCCTCTTCTTATAAGAAGGGTCATATGATCCATGAATACTTGTGATTGCATGTGTTTGTATATTTAAATGGTTTCTGGGAATGTGTAAATGTAGGGCCTACTGTTCCCTTGTCTATGTATTGTTATTGTGTTGATAGAGTGGATTTGGTATTTTGTAGGGGATTGAGGTCCCATGTGCCTCAATTGGTATAGAGGGAGGAGTATCCTACTGAGTAAGTTGAGTCTTATTGAAGAAGGCTGATCCACAACTGAGGTTGTGTGTAGAGTTGTAGAGAAAGAAGAAAAACTCCAGTTGTTGTTGAGTACATGTTGAAAAGATTTGAAGTCAAGGATAGTTGAAGGCAAGAAAATTCCACTTTGTAGGTTGGAAGAATTGAAAGAAAAATTGAAATTTGCAAGTGGGTATTTAAAGGCAACTCCAACATCTAAGTTTTGTAGATTTGTGCATTGAAAATTAAGCTACATAATTAGAAGTGCAAAAATGGGTTATAGGAGAAGAGTAAAAATTGAACATAAGATAGTCTTATAAGGAGGAGACATTAAAAAAAAATTGTGTGGATTTGAGGAAAATTATGGCGAGGTTGGAAGTAATGGAGGAATCCCAAAGGGTTTTCCAAAAGAACAATTGTATTTAGGAACAATAAAAGAAAATAGCACACAATCATTTCAAAGACCAAATCTATGTTTTTCTTTCTAGTAGGTATGTGACAGGGTTTGGCATGGTTTTATGATTGATGATAGGGGTGTAATTGGATAGATTTTGTGCACCAGTATTGAGTCTCTTCATTAGGACAAAACCTTATGTGTGCAAATCCATCCATAGGATTGATATGACAAACTTTGAAGTGATATTTTCTAGACCTAAGTAAATCAGTTGATTGTAAACTGGGAATGCTGTTTTGGAGGATATTTTCTAGGGGTAGGGTACTAGTGTTAATTTCTTGCAAAATATTTATGACTTGAACATTTGTTGTGCTAGTTGAAACATTTGTGAAGTCTAAAATATGACATGAATAGAACTAAGAGATCTAAATTTCACCCTTATATTGATGGAGGGTTTGAGGGTTTTCATAGGTTGATGGAGGATTGTGATTGGATGACTTGGAATGCTTAGAGACGTGTTATTTGTTGATGAATGGGGTGATGAGGTATTCTATCCCACATATACCCCTATAAACCTCATGTCATGGATCTCAACCAATTCATCTCGTCGACTTGGACTAACACCCTAATTGGAAGGATTTATTTATGTACTATATTCTATGTGTCTGTAGGAAAATTTTCCCTCCATGCCCTAGCATGTGCATATGTAATTGCTTGATGCCACAAGTCTAAAACATTTGAATTTTGTAGCAAAATTGTCAAAATGCTTGGTGAACACCTTCTTGAATGCCTTCTCATGTTCTCAACTCCAGTCTCCATTTATCATGTTTGTGTGGATGTATAGTTTTTCAATAATTTTGTTTACAATAGAGCATTACACAATGTGCTTCCCATCTCTCCAAAGTAGTTTTCCAAATTGTTAGGTTCCTCACAAAGGCACACACACAAATGACTAAAAACAAATTCAAATAGACACAGGAAAGTAGACGTGAACACACAAATTCTCATTAATGGTTGTGCATATTAATATAATGATATCATGGCTCTTGGGTTCCAAATTCCCAAGGCATCTCTTGGACTTCTAAAGGTGATTGTTCGCCTTCACCTACCATGAAGGATTAGGTTCCAACAAACCCCCCTTAATCCAAAGGCGTGTATATTAGTCCAAGAAAAGAGAGCTGAAATCTAAGAAAGATGGCTACACAAGGCTTAACATCTCCAACTTAACAATCTGACTATGCCAAGCAAGTTAACAGAAGCTAACTTATATTACTAAGTACAAGTGCTATCTTAAGTGGTGGTTTTGGCTAAACACAAACCAAAATGGAGCTAGAAAAAGATGACGTCTTCTACTAAGTGGGTGGTTTAAGATGACCACAAACTCTCAATATCAGCAACTATAAAATTATGAACCATGAAGGCGGTTTAAGTTTTACCACAAACTATGGAACTTGACTTGAAGGCTCGGAGATTCCTGGAATATTCTGAAAGGCTAGCAAAAGTTGATTGTATTTTTCCAAATGAGTGGTTTTAAGTTGACCACAAACTCTAGAACTTGGTGATAACTCTCGCTCAGAGCTTCTATGGAACATTCTGAAAGGTTCTAGTAGAATTTGGTGCAATATTCTACTAAATGAATAGTCATGGCTCTGGATCTATATCTGGATACAAATCTGAGTTTTATCAAATCAAGGATCTAGATCTAATGTAGGATCGTTTGTAAAGATAAAATGTTTAGTAGAAAATGTAGAGATAAAATGTATTTGGGTTTTTATGAAATTTCTCAGTATTGTAATCCTAGGTGAAACTAAGATCAATAAGCATAAATTATACTTGATGATGAAAAGGGTGTCAAAACCCAATTATATTTTTGGCGGTTGAATGCCCATTGAGGCCTTTGAAATAGTGTAATTTTGAGGTTCAATGAGAGTGTAATAAAGCAAATTGAGGCATCTTAAATGTGAATTTTGTATATTTTCTGAAGTGTAATGAAAGCCAAGTTGTTACAAAAAACTCCTCTCTAATTGTGTTTAATTATATTTTGCTTGAGTTTGAGTTGGCATGCCTTTGAGCAATTGTTTATACAAATTGCAAAGCCTACACTGCTCTTGTGATTGCATGTGTTTGTATAGTTTCTGGAAAAGTGTGAATGTAGGGCCTATTGTGCCTTTGTCTATGTATTGTTATTGCGTTGATAGAGTCGATTTGGGATTTTGCAGGGGATTGAGCTCCCATGTTCCCTAATTGGTATCAAGGCAGGAGTATCATGCAAAGTACGTTGAATCTTATTGAAGAAGGAAGATCCACAACTGAGGTTGTGGATAGAGTTTAGAGAAAGAAGAACAAATCTCATTTCTATTTGGTAGATGTTGTTGAAAAGATTTGAAGTTAAGTATAGCCGAAGGAAGGAAAATTTCACTTTGTAGGTTGGAAGAATTGAAAGTAAATTTGAAATTTGCAAGTGGGTATTTGAAGGAAACTCCAATGTCTAAGTTGGGTAGAGTTGTATATTGAAAAGGAAGTTACACAATGAGATGTGCAAAAATGGGTTATATGAGAAGAGTAAAAATTGAAAGTTTGAACATAAGATAGTCTTATGAGGAGGAGGCCTTAGAAGAAACTTGTGTGGAGTCGAGGAAAATTATGGTGAGGTTGAAAGCATTGGACGAAGCCCAAAGGGTTGGCAAAATGAACAATTCTTAGAGGAAGAGGAGAGGAAGCAGTGGAAGAGGAGAAGATAGGGGAGTTGTCACTTGAGAAGGAAAGAAAGAGGTGAGAGAAAATAGACTGGAGAATAATAAAGAGAAAGAGAAAAAAACCAAGAAAGAAGGGGAAGAATACATAAGACTAAAGTAAAGAATATAAAATTGTTTAGTAGAAAATGTAGAGATAAAATGTTTTTTTGGGTTTTTGTGAAGTTTCTCAGTATTGTAAGCCTAGTAGAACTAAGATCAATAAGCATAAATTATACAAATTATACTTGATGATGAAAAGGGTCTTAGAATACAATTATATTTTTGGCGCTTGAATGCCCATTGAGGCCTTTGAATAGTGTAATTTTGAGTTTCAATGAGAGTGTGAAGCAAATTGAGGCATCTTAAATGTGAATTTTGTATATTTTCTGAAGTGTAATGAAAGCCAAGTTGTTACAAAAAACTCTCCTCTCTAATTGTGTTTAATTATATTTTGCTTGAGTTTGAGTTGGAATGTCTTTGACCAATTGTTTATACAAATTGCAAAGCCTACATTGCTCTTGTGATTGCATGTGTTTGTATATTTAAATGGTTTATGGAAAAGTATGAATGTAGGGCCTATTGTGTTGTTACAACAATAAAATAGTAATAAAATATAGGTAACTATTCCTAATAGTAATTAATAATATTAAAATATAGTTTATCAAGAGAAGTGTCTCTTCAATATGTTATGGCCAAGCCATATTTAAGGCAACCATATCCATTGCAATTTGTCATCCATTCAATTATTATACGTTTCTACATTTATGTATTTGAAGATGGAACATCTTCCTCCCTATACCTGGATACATGCTAACTTAAATTGGTATAATGTTACACCGTATCCAGTGTAATGGATAATCCGTATCAGGATTAAGTTAGCCTGTATCCAGGTCTAGGGAGGAAGATGTTCCATCTTCAAATAATTAAATGTATAAATGTATAATAATTGAATGGATGATAAATTACAATGGATATGGTTTCCTTAAATATGCCTTGGCCATCACATATTAAAGAGACACTTCTCTTCATAAACTATATTTTATTATTATTAAAGACTATTATGAATAGTTACCTATTTATTACTATTTTATTGTTGTAACCACAATAGGATTTGAACCCGAAATCCGACGTCATCTGACATTTCATACGGATGTGTCAGACAGCAATCACTAAAAACAATTCCGATCAAAAAAGATTTATAGCGTCATGAAATATCCGACACACATGAGTCGGATATCCGACCCCTAGAGTGTCTCATATCCGACCCTTAAGTGTCGGATCTCTGACGGTTGGATGTCGGATATCCGATGGCAGGGTGTCGGATAACTGACGGACTGTAAACCCAATAGTGTCAGATCTCCGACCCCTGAGCATCGGAGATCCGATGGGATGTATAGGTTTTAAAAAAAAAATGTTTGGTTTACGTGATTTTAAATTTATGGTCCCATATTTTCAACGGTAATTATGTTCAACATGTCGAATATTCGACGCATGGCCATTATAAATATAAATTGGTTTAAACATTTCGACATGTTTGTTGTAGAAGCGACGGACGATTTGCGAAAATTATTTTTTCCTCGATGGACGTTTTCAGGAATTGTTTTATTCTTCAACGGGCAGTTGTGGGATTTTTTTTTTCATCGATAGACAGTTTGCCGGGAATTTTTTATTCTTCAACTTCTCTCTGTTTGACAAAACGTTGATGCGTGGAACTTTATTTTTTAAGACAACCGGTTATATTCATTAACTAAGTTTGTGACAAAATGTCAAATAGATTAAATATTCCGGATCCAAACGAAGAAAACCGACAATTGCTTGCTAGACTATGGGATGCAGTGAAATGAAGGGGTGATGGAAAATGTTATTGTCCGTGTACTCAATGTAGTGGATTTAAGAGGAGAAGAATATTGATCTCAATAGCCACAAAACATTGCAGGGAACATGGACACGCTGAGGGGGGTAACGAATATCGTCCATTTGTAGGTTTAGCATTATAAAGTTTATTATATTTGTTTTTTTGGTAATTGTATGTATTATTTTTATTTTTCATATATTAATGTATATCTATTGATGTTTCCATGTATTTATATTAAAGGAAAGACACCCTACAACATATCATCCATAGGAAGTGCTTTCAAAACAAGTTCAGGATCAGGATCATGGAGCGTGTATGTTTAATGGAGAACAAATGAATGATCATATTGAACAAGATGATCATGCCGATAATGTAATTGAAGATGATGGTACAAATACATTGATCCATGATTCATTTAACGTTAGAATGGATGATGACAATGACGTTGATAATGAAAATGATGATGAATTTGATGATGTTCACGATATACCTCTTCTCGATAAGGCATATGAACCCCTTTATGAAGGCTCCAAAACAAATCTTCTCTGTACTGTATTGTTGATAATGAACTTGAAGGTTATGAATGGTCTTTCAAACATTGCAATCACACAGATTCTAAGGTATGTAAAATAATCCATCACATATATAGGATCGTGATAAAGTTTATTTGTATTCATCTAATACTTGTATTGTTAAATCATTATTGATCGTCGTACGGATGAAGCGTGTTTCGTTAATATTATTTATTTATTACATTAACAATTTTTTTTTATTTTTTTGTAGCTTGATAGCTGAATTTTTGTTACCACCATCAAATATTTTACCTCGCACATATCGAGATTTATCTTCCATCATGAAAGAGATTGGAATGCATTATGAAGCAATTCATGCATGCCCCGATGACCATGTTATATATTATAATCACCATGAATTTGCAACAGAATGTCCGGAATGTCATGTAAGTAGATATTGTACAGATAAAGTAACAAAAAAGGTGCCTCTGAAGGTTCTTCGTTATATTCCCATCATTCCACGTTTGCAACGACTGTTCAGGTGCAAAAACATAGCGCAATTTATGGATTACCACGCCAGGAACAGAAGTCAAGATGATGTTATCCGAATGCCTGTAGATGGTTCTGCTTTTAGAGATATGGAGGAAAAGTGGCCTCACTTTAAAGAAGAACCATGCAATCTTAGGATTTCTTTGGCAGCAGATGGTGTTAATCCATTTGCACAGATGAAATCCATTTACACGGTGTGGCCTATTTTTGTTATCAACAATAACATTCCTCCATGGTTGTCAATAAAGAGGGAGCACATAATGTTGTCGATGATTATTCCAGGTTTTTTTTTATCGAAAATTGTTTTATTTATAATGTAGTTGTGGCATCTCATTTGTTGTATTATGTTTGTTAATTTCATATATATATATATATATATATATATATATATCTATTATTTTACTCTTGTACATGGTTTATATATCTTAATGGTTCTCATAATGATATATTTTATATGTACTTCAAATGAATTAGGTAAGTTCCAAGTCAAAGATATGAATGTATACATCGAACCTCTTGTAGATGAGCTACTAAAGTTATGGAATGACATTACTATGTATGACGTATCTAGACCAATATGACAAAGGCAATTTCAATTCCATGCAATGGTTGTATGGACAATACACGATGCCCTTGGGTTAACTTCATTTTGTGGTTTGTAATTTTAAGTTCCACTTTAATTGCATTTAATGATATGGAGTAGTTAGAATAATTTATATATGAATATATTTGACATAGATATTCCATATCTAAATATTGTAGGTCTTTAGACAAAGGGTAAATTTGCATGTCTAGTTTGTGGTCCTAAGATAAAATCTCGTCGTTCAAAAAGCTTAAGAAAGGAGGTGTTTGATGAGTATAGACATTTCCTCTCTAAGAATCATAGGTATAGAACAACTGAAAGAAATATTTTCAATGGGAAGTAGGAGACTGCATTAAAACCATGAAGAATGACACCTCACCTTTGGAAGATGCAATACAATAGAAATCGTCATCATGGTACGTATGGATCATCGTATATGAATTGTTATGTATTTTAATTTTTATTGTGAGTTGTTTGCTGTAGTGGCCATATTTGATTTATGATGTAATTTATTAATTATAAACTAATATTCATGATGTCCATCGTGATCATAAAGGCATTAATGGGCTTCCATGAGGAATGAAAAGTTATCCTATTCAATTCAGCAGGTTGCCCTACTATGAGCACCTTCAAATTCCTCATTTGTTTGATACAATGCATATTGGAAAGAATGTTACTGAAACCTTATGGCGACTACTAGAGCTAAGGAGGGAGAAAGATAAAGTTGTGAAAGTGTGCAAAGACATTCAAGAAAGCAACCATGCAATGGAAGACGTTGTAACACCCCGGTTTTGACCCCGTTTGCATGATGTATATATAATGTAATTAATCGTGGTGAGGAGCTAAAGGCAAAAGCCCCACCATCGATTTGGTTGTGTATGTTTCGGCAATGGGGATAGTTGCCGATGGTATGTCATGCTATTTGGCACATTATGGTTTGGCATCATGTAAATACGCACATCAAATAAAATAAACCACAACCAGCTACGACAGTGCAACGTTGAATGAAAAGGGCATGATTCCAAAGGATAAGGGGTGGGGAACATCAACCTTGGTCTATGGGGGAAACCCATGTGTTACCACCTTGTTGTTTTCCATCTTCCCTTGTCAACCTATTTATGGTTTTTGCTGCTGGTAGTTGAGGCAGTTATTGTTTTGGAGTGGGTGTGGCAGGACTATCAGTCCTTGCCTACATGCACACTCCACTCTCCCACGACGACATTCTCCATTTTTCTCCTGTTCGGTCTGTTCGGTCTGTTCATCCTCTCCACGACGCACTCTTTCTAGGTCTGTTCCCTCTCACGCTATTCGTCAGCCTGTTGTGGTGTTCTTTCCATTCGCGCAGAGACCAGCGAGTTGTTCTCTCCCCCTCTTCTCACGCATGGGAGTTCTGCGGTTGTTCTCCTCACGCAGAGAGCGGGTGAAATCGTGGCTGTCACTCAGGATTTTCGGGTGCAAGAGCCATTTCTACACTCAGGGACTATGTGTAAGTTTCCTTACTGATTTGTGGCCCGTGCATATGTTTTCCCTTGTGTTTTGGGGTCTGGTGCAAGTTTCTCTCATGCACAGACCGTTGGAGTCATTTTCCATGTTGTGAGCCGTGCTCACTGATTACGTTTTGGGATTGTTGTCTTCCCTGCGTTTTGTTGGTTGTGGTGCTCAAATTCGTTTTGGGCCACTGTGGATTTCCAATCCGTTGGTTGAGTTTCCCTCTGTCCATGCTGGGAGTTGGCTTCTCCTTTGTTTGGGACTGTCTGCCATTGCCTTCATTGTGAGTTTGTGACTGTAATTGCCACATCTGTCAGCTGAGTTTCCCATGGCTATGCTGGGAGTTCTGTTTCTTATCCACTGTGGGCTGTGGATTGTTGCCATCGTTTTAATTGTGAGCGTGGGTTGTTGAAGTACCCTGGGTTTGGGTGTTGTTGTTGAGTTGTTTTGGCCACGCTAGGGCCAAGAAAAACTCTGGAGTGTGGTTGGACTTGAGCTGTGTTTCACCTGTTGGTTGGGATTGTCAAGAGGTCATATTTGCCTTCTTCACAGGGCTGTGAAGGGATTGTTTTGCTACGTGTATGCAGTGGTTGCTCTTCGGACTATGCTGGCTTGACCGGTTTGCTGAGGGCTTGGTAAACCTGGCTGTGTTGGTTTGCTGATTGTGTCCCTTGGCTATGTGTAATCCTGCATCGACCCTTATCCTTGGAGGAATCATGCCCAGCTCGGGGGTGGTAGTGTTGCTAAGAGATTGATGAGCACACTGGCCTATGGTTGGGTGGAACATTGCAGCGACATAGCTGGTTGCGGATCGTGTTCTTCATCAAAAGATAAGTAATCCTGCTTGTTTCATCTCTGCAATTATATTAATTCCAAATGAATTATGATGAACATGTGAATGCTGGGATGGATGTTTGCTTCCGCTGTATGATTGAGGAATTATGCATTGAGTAACAGTGCATGTATGTTGATGAATTATGCATCTGTGTATGCTTGTATGTTATGCATCCTGTTATGCATTATGATTAAGCTTTTAATTTCAGCATTGATTTATCCCTGTTTATGTTCATGGGGCTGTTTTCCCGGTTGCTTGTGGTGTGCGTCGCATCCTCTTCGCCGGTCGGAGGGTCGGGGACGTGTTAGAGTGGTATCAGAGCTCATGTTACAACATGGGCCTGAATGGAACACCAAGGTGCAGTGACAGAAGCTGGATTGCCTTCTGCCCAGCAGAGATCAGAATTGAATGACTGGAAAAATTCAAGTTCAAAAATTTTCTAAGCGCCGAGCTCATCGGGTCATCAGAGGACTAAATGGGAAGTTCCTCTGATACGTTGGAAGATGTAGTTGGAAGGCCATCCGGCGAGGCGTAGCAGCGGAAAGGAATTTTGAGAAAATTTGTCTAAGTGTGGCCAGTTGGAAGACTTAGTGGGATTGACTTCTGACGTAGCGGAAGGGTTAGTGGTTTGAACTTCCGAAGTAGCGGAGGAGCTAGACAGAAGTATACCCGACGGGAACCGTTGGATGGAAAATTCAAATTTTTCTAAGTGTTGGAACGGTTGGCTCGTCAGAGCACTAAACATAATGGACTTCTGATGTGGCGGAAGAATTAGATGAAAGCGCGTCCGACGGAGAGCAGTGCAAGAAGATCGCGGAAACTTATCTAAGTGTTCGTCAGAAGAAAATAGCTCTTCGAGCGTCCGCAGTTGCGGAAGTCTAAACGACTACGCACCCGACGAAAAATTCGTCCGACCGCCGACGCCATGAAGAAAGTTAAGTTTAAAAAAAAAAAATCTTAGTGTTTTAGCGGCCGTCGGCGGGAAATGGATGTTGGGTTTGCCGACACCGCGGAAGAGTTTAGCGTTTGACAGTCCGCCGTTGCGGCTATCGAAGGGACTAAATTGCCGATGCATAGCAGTTAGTGGTTCCGACCCTCGATAGATGTTCTATTCCGCGGAAAGAAGAAGAGAGATTTTTGAAAAAATGGTTAAAGTGTTGAAATCGTCGGCGGGAAAATGCTGAATGAGTGCCGTTGTTGCGGGTGGAGAAACGACTAGGCGTCCGACGAGGAAGACCACCGACGCCGGGAAGAAAGAAAGAAAGTTAAAAAATTTCGCTCAGGCCCGAAATCGAAAGAAGATAGAGGTTTGACGTTCCGCCGTTGTGGAAGCCAAAGACACTAACCTTCCAATGAGAAGAAACCACCGATGCCGGTCAGAATTAGTTCACCAATCGAAAGAAGAATGAAGTTGGTGGGCCGCTGTTACGGCTGCCTAACTGACTAACCACCCGAAGCACGAGACATCCGACAGTCGATGAGAAGGAAGTTTGAAATTTTGTTTAAGCATAAGGTCATTGGAAGAAGAAGGCTGTTCGTGCTCCCGCCGTTGCAGAAGCTTAAAGAACTAGACTTCCGATGAGAAAGGACTTCCGATGCTGTCTGCGAAAGAAAGTAGAAAGGAAAAGTTTTGAAAAGTTGAAAAGTTGAAATTTTTTATAAGTATAGCAAGCATCGGAAAAACTTAGAGGATCGGACTGCCGATGAGCTACATTGGAAAAATTTAGTGGTTCTGGTCGCCGACGTAGCGGAAAGGATTATGGTTTGAGTCGTCGATACAACGGGGGAATTAGTGGTTTTGAGAACCGATTCTGCGGAGTGATTAGTGGAAATGGGAGCCGATTCTACGGGAGATTAGTTGGAACGTGAGCTGATTCTGCAAGGGGAAATTTTGAGTTTTCAAGTGGGATTTTTCAGAAGATTTCAGGGGTTTTTCAGTAAAATTCTAAGTGGTTTTCAGTTGATTTTCAGTGCTGAAAAGGAGAAGAAAAATCCTAGGTGGCCGAAGTTGGCGCCCAGACCAAAATACAAGTTGTGTGCTTTGCCTACGACTGTTGAAAGCCGTCATTATTAGAAGTGGTGTAATTTCCACACCCGAGGTCGGAATGAAGCATGTGAATAAGCATTGGAAAGCTTATCCAGTAGGAACAAGGGAAAGTCACCAAAATATGAGCAGGGAGCAGCAAAGTGCTAATGATGGCCGCTGCTATCAAATGGAAAAATCTGGACAGTTGCATGCCTGGGGGTAGCAAGGACTATGAAGGCTAACCAACTGTTGCGTGGAAGAGGAATTCCATGCAAGGATGAGGGATTTGGAAAAGGGAAGTTTTCCTTAAAACCTGTCTTGCTAACTATGTTACATTTCCTAAGTTTTATGCGTGAAATGCGTGAGGATATGTGTTGTATACATAGGATATTAAAGATTATATATTTATAATGAACCACTAATGATAATCATTGTTTTGATGTGGCATTAGTGGGAAAAAAAAAACCAATGACAACATGGACCTAGCTGAATATGTTGCTGATGCTGACAATTGTGACTAGCAACCCTTTGGAGAAAGGGATAAGGAAACAAGTCCATAACAAAAGTTGATGAGCAAATGCTGCAATCTTCTGCAAAGGACCAACCAAATTGGTCATGTCAAGGGTGTAAGTAGAACCCATGCAGGTAAGAGTTTGATTATGGCAAATTCCATGGAATGGTAAAGGTAAGAGACCTCATACCATGTGGATATTTGAACATAGAAAGGTGTCATTCCTGTATATGTGGATTCAGCTTAGTAATTCAAGGAAAGTAAGCACAGGGCAAATGTTGTGTTGTATTGCATGAATGCACTGAGATGAGTGCATATGATATTATGAATAACTAATGACTGAGATGATGAATTGATGACAATTCAGGAACTATTTCAAAGGTTGTTATGAATGCAGGATAGTCATGATCAATTGGCTGCCAGAAATGCTCTATGGAAGAGCAAGGTGGTACAAATGATACACTTGTGAAGTAAGGAGTATCTAAACCTTTCATTTAATTGCATGAATGATGTGACTATACCTTGCAAATGATAGTATGATGATGATTGCGTGAAGCAAATGAGTTTTGGTATACATTGGTGTGACTAACAGCTAGAAGTATTTGAATTTTATAAATTCTGAAAATGTTTCAGTGATGGTTGTAGCAATGAAAAGGTTATATGCATCCAGACTTAGCAAGTGTTTGGTTGATTGAAGCTCATGTTTCAGGTAGATCACTTCGAGCATGGCAGCGAGAGGTAAGACCCTGACCAATGCCAGAATCTACCTTGTGAGAAGAGTCTCATGGTTGTAAAAATAGTTGGTATGCATAATAGGTTGTTAAATTCGAATTGTGACTTTCAGATTTAAGGAATTGCTGACAACTACTAGTCACTATTGGCTTGCATGAGATTGTGTTTGGTTGATTGAAGCTCAGGTTTCAGGTAGATTATTCCGAGCATGGCAGTGAGAGGTAAGACCCTGACCAATGCTAGAATCTACCATGTGAAAGAGACAAACCTTATGAGAAGAGTCTCATGCATAATGAGTTGTTAAATTTGAATTGTGAGTTTCGGATTTAAGAAATTGCTGACGACTACTAATCACTGTTGGCTTGTATAAGATTGTGTCAGGTGGACGCATGGTAAGTGGGTATTCATGTTATGTTAGTAAGCATAAAATTATAATGGGCATAGTAGTGCTGCTTACAAGAGACCCACAATTGAGCAAGTCAATTTCTGTAGTAGACAGAATTGCAAATTCTTATTAAATTTGATTACCAATGTCATTGCTTGGTTATCGAACAATCAACTTGGATTGTATTATCAGGTAATGATTGACTGTTTGGATATTTGATGAATGTGTCAGGGGTACACACTGCAAGAAGATCATGTGTGATGGCCTGCAATAGCCAAACTTCACGAGGAGGTTTTCCCTTGGAAATGGGTTTTGGGTGAAATGCCATTGGACATTTTGGAAATGTCTCATCTGCACTGCATGTTCGGTAGTAACATGCGTAAGATGGTATAAATTATGTCGGTAAGACATGTGTAGTTATGAAATGCAAAAAGGAGATGGGAGGGCTAACTGAGGGACTGTTAACTCAGGGAAGGAGCCTCCATTCCTCCTTAACCAAGGCATACTGCGACGACAAATGGATAAGTGTTCTGTGACCCTTGCTATGAATATGCATGTTTAATTATTAAATTCCATATGCAAAACATGTTTTGATTTATTTCCATGATGACCGATTGCTTGAGTATGAATATGGCCTACATGGCACACACCAGGAAAGGGTGCACACTTTTCCGATGTTGAGTCATGAAAGGATTTTCAATATTGATTACACTCTAGGGAGTGGACGCACTCCTGGTGTCTCAATACTTGATAGTGAATGATATGAAATACAACTTCCGTATTAGAGCAATAACGCTGATGAGTTTGCTTGTATTTCTTGTGTTGGCAGGTAAAAAGGTAAAAGGTAAAAGGTAAATGGTTGTTGTGAGGGGTTGCGGAGTAAGGGGTAGTGTTGATATAAGTGTATGTTGATATAAGTGTACTGTTGGTATAAGTGTATGTGTTATTGTTGACATGAGTGTATGTTGGGCTGTTATATGCCTGAGGATCCATAGTAGATCCTAGACCTAGAAATGGTCATGGTAAAGTTCCAAGCCCAATCGACATGAGTGTGTACTGGCTGGACATTAAATATTTGATGTTGTGGAGCAGCCGGCGTGCTGACCTAACATCTAAGTCCATAGGCGATCCCAAGGCTTGCAAAGTGAAGCAGGATCCTGTGGACGAACGAGGAAAACGCACAATACAGATAAGTATTGGATTATTTTGCTTATGAATATACATATGTATATGATTTGGCTATGATGTTTTAAGCTCTTGTTTTAGAGATAAAACTGATGAGAATAAACTAAGCATGTGAATTTATTCAATGTTTGGATATAGGTATCGCTGGAAAGCTCGGAATGAGCGGCAATGGAAAAGGTGCTAGTGAGACTGTGAGTTTCCTAGCAGTTGAGACAAACCATGTGGAGAGACTCCATGGTTTAGAGGTCTAGAATGGACCAGAGACACTAAGTGTCATGACCAAGAAAGATTGGTCCAGCATTCACGGTGAAGTGAAAGAGGCTGAGAGCATGAAAAGCCACAACGGTGGTGTGGGTTCCAGGATGGGACAAAACAAAGAGGGGAAAAAAACTCTTGCTGCTCTCTCTTTCCCTTTTGATTATATACATATATATTTATGCATTGTGAAAACAAAAGATTGTTGAATGCATGTATGACTGAAAATAGAATGTGTGTTTTTGCTGAAGGTAAATTGTGAATGCTGGAGTGGTTAATTCCCTGCCCAAGAATGGACATGAATGAGCTCGTGTGCCTGTTGGGAAGGAATGAAAAATATGAAAGTATCCTTGATGAGACTTGGACTGTCAAGCCAATTGGGTAATTAACTGACTGATTTTAATGTCTACATTATGCTTGGTCTGATAGAATTTCAATGGTGCATTTCACAGGTGAAAAAAGTGGAACCTGGTGGTGTACATTGATCATGGCAGCAAATCAAAAGTTGTTGGACTTGGCTGGAAGTCTCCTTCAAATGATTGCCAAGACCCAAGAAAATCTTGGGGAGATACTCAATATACAGAAGAGGCAGAATGAAATGAACCACCAGATTTTGCAAGACTCTATTGGTTTGCAAAGGGAGGTGAAAATCCTTCTGGGAGAAATCGGCAAAGGGAAGGAAGGCGGATCAGTGATGGGACAATCCTCCAAGCAACTCGATAAGAAATGGTCCAGGCATGAAGACTCAAAGGAAATTGAGCAGGTAAATATGAAGCAGCCAGTGAAATGTTGGGAATGCGGAGGACATCATTTACGCCGGGACTTCCCAATGAGGGAACATGATGAGGGAAATAGCCATAAAGTTCCTAGACCTCGGGATGAGCTGGAAGCTGAGAACCAGCAGGACAAGTCCATGGAAGCTGAGGGGCTTGGTCATGAATGTTCAAAGTAGATGGTTGAATGTGGGACAGATCTGCAAATTTTGAAATTTTGATGTGCAATTGTATATGTATTGTATATATGTAATGGAACACCGAGGATGGTGTTATTCCAAGGGGGAGGGGAATGTAACACCCCGATTTTGATCCCATTTGCATGATGTATATATAATGTAATTAATCGTGGTGAGGAGCTAAAGGCAAAAGCCCCACCATCGATTTGGTTGTGTATGTTTCGGAAATGGGGATAGTTGCCGATGGTATGTCGTGCTATTTGGCACATTATGGTTTGGCATCATGTAAATACACACATCAAATAAAATAAACCACAACCAGCTACGACAATGCAACGTTGAATGAAAAGGGCATGATTCCAAAGGATAAGGGGTGGGGAACGTCAACCTTGGTCTATGGGGGAAACCCATGTGTTACCACCTTGTTGTTTGCCATCTTCCCTTGTCAACCTCTTTATGGTTTTTGCTGCTGGTAGTTGAGGCAATTATTGTTTTGGAGTGGGTGTGGCAGGACTTGTCAGTCCTTGCCTACATGCACACTCCACTCTCCCATGATGGCATTCTCCATTTTTCTCCTGTTCGGTCTGTTCGGTCTGTTCATCCTCTCCACGACGCACTCTTTCCAGGTCTGTTCCCTCTCACACTGTTCGTCGGCCTGTTGTGGTGTTCTTTCCATTCGCACAGAGACCAGCGAGTTGTTCTCTCCCCCTCTTCTCACGCACGGGACTTCTGCGTTGGTTCTCCTCACACAGAGAGCAGGTGAAATCGTGGCTGTCACTCAGGATTTTCAGGTGCAAGAGCCATTTCTACACTTAGGGACTGTGTGTAAGTTTCCTTACTGATTTGTGTACCATGCATATGTTTTCCTCTGTGTTTTGGGGTCTGGTGCAAGTTTCTCTCATGCACAGACCGCTGGAGTCATTTTCCATGTTGTGAGCCATGCTCACTGATTACGTTTTGGGACTGTTGTCTTCCCTGCGTTTTGTTGGCTGTGGTGCTCAAATTCATTTTGGGCCATTGTGGATTTCCAATCCGTTGGTTGAGTTTCCCTCTGTCCACGCTGGGAGTTGGATTCTCCTTTGTTTGGGACTGTCTGCCATCGCCTTCATTGTGAGTTTGTGACTGTAATCGCCACATCCGTCGGCTTAGTTTCCCATGGCTATGCTGGGAGTTCTGTTTCTTATCCACTGTGGGCTGTGGATTGTTGCCATCGTTTGCATTGTCAGCGTGGGTTGTTGAAGTACCCTGGGTTTGGGTGTTGTTTTTGAGTTGTTTTGGCCACGCTAGGGCCAAGAACAACTATGGAGTGTGGTTGGACTTGAGCTGTGTTTCACCTATTGGTTGGGATTGTCAAGTGGTCATCTTTTCCTTCTTCACAGGGCTGTGAAGGGATTGTTTTGCTGCGTGTATGCAGTGGTTGGTCTTCGGACTATGCTGGCTTGACCGGTTTGCTGAGGGCTTGGTAAACCCAGCTGTGTTGGTTTGCTGATTATGTCCCTTGGCTATGTGTAATCCTGCATCGACCCTTATCCTTGGAGGAATCATGCCCAACTCGGGGGTGGTAGTGTTGCTGATAGATTGATGAACACACTGGCCTATGGTTGGGTGGAACGTTGCAGCGATGTAGCTGGTTGCGGATCGTGTTCTTCATCAAAAGATAAGTAATCCTGCTTGTTTCATCTCTGCAATTATATTAATTTCAAATGAATTATGATGAACATGTGAATGCTGGGATGGATGTTTTCTTTCGCTATATGATTGAGGAATTATGCATTGAGTAACAGTGCATGTATGTTGATGAATTATGCATCTGTGTATGCTTGTATGTTATGCATCATGTTATGCATTATGATTAAGCTTTTAATTTCAGCATTGATTTATCCCTATTTATGTTCATGGGGCTGTTTTCCCGGTTGCTTGTGGTGTGCGTTGCGTCCTCTTCGCCGGTCGGAGGGTCGGGGATGTGTCAGACGTCATCCAATTTCATACCAATGGAGAACACGTTTATATAAATTCAATTCCATGGATATTTACGGAGCAACAAAGCAATGTTGTCAAAGAAGTTTAATACCGAAAATTAAATTTCCCACTAGATTTTGTGCAAACTTGAAGAATATCATAACCAAAAAAGGTGATTTTGCGGGGGTCAAAACACATGATTGGCATGTCTTCATAAAGGTAATTATTATTGTTATGTCCATATAATTTTTTCTTGTTTGTATACTCTTTGTTTAATAAATGGTGTGGTTTGTATATTGATACAATATGTTCTACCTCTCTCTCTCCCGGACAACTTTGACAACAATGTCAAACAAGTTATATATAATCTTGGTAAATACATGAGGTAACTAGTGATTACTTGCATGTGCTTAGCGTTTCTTTAATTCTCCGTATAATTTATATTTTTTTTTGTGCACTATTTCAGCATATATTGTAATTTAATGTTTATTTTTGTTAAATATCGTTATTGGTTTGCGTCACTTGTAGATGGTTGACATCTAAAGAAATCCATAAAGAAGATATAAAGTATTGGAGGAGAGAAATTACTCGTCTCATGTGTGAAATGCAGAAGCATCTACCATCGGCATTTTTCAATGCACAGGAACACTACCTCATACACCAAGTTGAGGAGATTGAGTTGTGTGGACCTGTGCACTCAAGGTCCATGTGGATGGTTGAGAGACACTTGAAATTTATGAAGGGTTTGGTGAGACAATGAGCACATGCAGAGGGTTCTATGATGGAAGGATATACAGTATACCAAAACATGTTGTATGTTAGTGAATATCTTCCTATTTTAGCGTCAAAGCTCAATTTACGTCGCATTTGTGATCCAGACTCCAATAAAAAATTTGAAGGGGAGCAACTGAAGGGGAAAGGTAGATTGATGAAGCTGAATGGTAATTATTAGCTAGTGGATTTTTATTATATCCTTCATATTCTAATTATATTTTCTAGTCATAATTGCTTCAATTAAGAGCATATACTTTGTTCAGGAGATTTACACCTTTCTTTCATTTTAATGGTTATTGTCATTAAACAGTTGGTCGAGAATGGTATGTAATTCATTTATACATCGCAAACAATATTGTCTGGATGAAGGTATGGATTGAACGATCCGCACAATCGGGTCATGGAATATCATGGGAAGGTGTGGATTCATTGGTAAAAGCAGCACAACGCAATGGATATAACAATCTAACAGAAAGTGAAATCAATTTGGCATATGGTGTAAAAGATAAAATGGCAAGCATATAATTAATCAATCCCTCTAAATCTTTTATTTTGCAAATTACTTTTTGACGTACATGTTCTTCTTTTCCATGTATTGTTGCATAAGGACTGAATGGTTGTGTAATCTTTTCATCTATTGCTTATTGTAGGTAAATCACCATAAGGATATGGTCTGCAATGGAGCTAGATATCAGATCAAAACATTGGATGAAACAAAGAAAACATCAGATTCTGGGGTTTCGGTTGCCTTTGAGGTTACCAATGTTTCATCTAGAACTGACAGACATCCAAAAGTCTCAGAAAATCGATACTATGGGTATTTGGAAGATATTATACAGTGTGACTTTAAATCCTTTAAGGTAGTTCTATTCATTTTCAAATGGTACATGTTACGATTGAATCAACGTGATCCCAATAGAACTATTATTGAACATGATAATGTATTTACCATGGTAAACACAAGGTTGTTTGAGCCAGGAACATAGCCTTATGTTCTTCCAAGACAATGTGAACAAGTATTTTACTCAGAGGTTGTAGGTAAAGTGGGCTGGTCATTTGTTGTAAGACACGATCCAAGAAGAAGGCCGGTAAAGTATAACCTAGATGATGGTAA
>LPNX010397162.1:0-5000 GCA_001517045.1 Pseudotsuga menziesii | reverse complement strand
AGAGGATGATGATGATAATGATGAAGAGGACGATGATGATGACGATGAGCATCATCATCATAATCAACTTCATCATCCTCTTCATCATTATCATCATCATCCTCTTCATCCTGATCATGATCATGATCATCCTCTTCATCATCATCATCATCATCATCACCATCATCATCATCATCGTCATCATCACCGTCGTCGTCGGCATTACCATCATCATCATCATCATCATCATCATCACCGTAATAAAAATAAAATAAAATAATACATATACACACAATACATATAATATAAAATACAATACATATAATAAAATAAAATAATACATATACATACAATACATATAATATAAAATAATATATAATAAAAATAAAATACATATAATATAAAATAATATATAATATAAAATAAATAGTCTATTTCGACATTGTTGCGACTCGTTTTGGACAGTTCTATGCAATTTGGAGGTTTTTGTGAATTTTGGAGTAGCTCCAACGGAGCTAAGGGTTGAGAATTGGAGCTCACAGTTGAGAATTGGAGCTCACAGTTCAAATTTGGAGCACACGGTTCATGTTTGGAGTTCACGGTTTCGATTTGGAGCTCATGGCTCAACGGGTAAGCATCATGACCTCATTTTTTGGGCATGCTGTGACAAGGGTTTTTGGGCATGCAACCGGTTCAGGGTTTTAGATTGGATGGGCATGCAACCGGTTCAGGGTTTTAGTTTTTTTGGGCATGCAACTGGTTCAGGGTTTTAGCTTTTTTGGGCATGCTGTGATGTTTGCTTTGTATTCCAAACTGAAATTTTAAATTCCCTAGATTGCCACATTACATTAGGATAGATGAGAGCTAGGGGAAAAATTATCTCTTGGCTCACCATATCCCACCCATCATCGGAGCTGCAAGGGAGTAAGGAGCAGTTCTATGTGAATACTTGACCCGAATAGAGCAGTGGTTTACCTTCAGAAATAGTTCCCACTCTTTATTACGCGCCAAGATTTTGTTACAACAATTAGAAATATGACTTGAATGAGATGAATCCCCCACCCCTATATGATTATAAAGGGTTTGTCAATGTTGGAATGAACTCGATTAACCACTCGGTTTCCAAAATTGATCTAGCTCAGTTTATGGATGATTGGATTTTTCTTCGTGTCATTTAGAACATCCATGTCTATATGTATCCGAGCTATGCATCAAATCGAATGGATAGCATATACAACAGGGGGGTTGTCCACTGGACAGGGGAAACACATGGATTACCAACATGAGGGAAAGCCATTGAATATGCTAATGCTTGGACTATAATAGACCACCTTGGTTGGACACTAATGCAAACCTGTGTATGAGTTTGAACCAACATTTACATCCACTCTACAGGTTCTCTAGAGAACTAACATCATTATTTTTCCATTACTATAAAGGAGTTGTACTAGAAGATTTGCCTGGACTTGTTGATTTCATTGTTAAGTTGAACCTAAATGACAAACAAAGAGGAGCACTAAGTAAGCTACAACACTTTGTAGGAAATTGAATGAGTAGAGATATAATGATGTTAGTTCCTGGAGATCCTGTAGAGTGGATGCTTGGTTGCTCTATAGGTTCCAAATATTTAGGTTCCTCATTAGATGCTTCACTATATGAATCATATATGGGGCCCCCAAAACTATGATTATTGATTTCAAATATAACATCCAACTCTTCATGAAATGGATAAATGCATGCATTTTCCATCTCATCATCAAACAAGGGTTTGCCTACAAAATATTCCTCATCAGAATCTCAACAATATGGACCATCTAATTCATATTCTTTGGATGAGGTAATATAATAGGAGAATGGGTTCTTTCATAACCAATAACCCAAAGGGTCTCTGTCTATACTGCCTGCTTCTTCACCAACTTGAATCCTTCCTTATCAGCTTTCAAACATGGGTTTTCTTCGTTGTGCATGCATTTACATTGATCAGCTAATGACAAACCCAATTTGACAGTTTCAGCTAACCCGCATTTGACCCATATTAGCTGATATGGATTCTGAAGTCTGGCCAACCTGAGCGTTACAATTAGTGGATGAACCGATCACATTTTGGTTCGCATTCAAATTGGTTTCATTGTTTTTATGTAAGTTATCTCAGCAACCGGTTCCCAAATAAGCTATTAAGCCGACTCTACCCAAATGCGATGCTTAAGGGAGGTTTAGAGAAGGATTCGAGTTCCACCATAGCCACGATAGTTAGAGTTTTTTTGCTCACATGTATGCTCGGTCCATTGGAGAAGGATGCAAATCGGTCGCTACCTCGAGCAGGATCGCCGCGCCATGTTTTTTTACAAGCAAGAAACTAGAACCTAACCCATAGATCATTGAAGATCATTATAAAAGCCCTAGGTTAGAAAGAAACTCGAACCTAACCCAATATTTTCCAAATTGTAGTGACAAGAGGGGTTTGCCAGAATTCTACCAAATGTTATGGATTTCTTCTTTAAGGTGTTTTATTATAGAAACCTTATATTAGAAAGAAACTTGAACCTAACCCATTAATTCCCAAGCTATAAACACCATGAGAGCTTGGACTATACAATATATTTTCATTAAGTGATTGAATGAAGTAATCCACTTAAAATAACTATTTTATCAAAATATTAATTTTTTTCTACATACCTGTTAATATCATCATCAAACAAAACTGTCGATGAGGACAGAGTTCAAGAACTCTGTCCACATGAACTATATCTCACAAAAGATAACAAGTGTTCAACCAAGCAACGGTGGCGATTCCTAGTATTATGCCTTACAAGTTTGCGATGTTGCAACCTAATGAAACATAATACTAGGAGTCGTCACCATTATTAGCCAACACTTATTAGCTATTTTAGAGTTAGTGAATTGAAAGTGGCTAAGTCAATGCAAAAAAGAAAGGTAATAAGTGGATCTTCTCGTGTGACTAGCACTGGTTCAATAGTGTGTACATTTTTGGTGAATGAAGAACTGGTTCCAATAAAGATAGAGAGGATTCCAGGTCATTATAGATTGTTCAATTTAGTTTTTATAATTTGTGTCTAATATACCGATAATATTTTCTAATGTTGACTAATGATGGCATTAATGTTTTGTAGGAAATGATATATTTTATAAACATATGAATGATTTAGCCTTGGATATCTTTGGGCCCACCATCAGCACAATGTGGAACAAGCAACCAAAAGATTTAAAGGATGATCTGACTAATCGCTTGGTTAGTCTGTTCGAAAAAGATACCTTCGATACATCAAAGGTCCTACAGAAGGCTGGAAAACATCTGAAGATTGTCTGAGACCAGTATAGGGTTCACCTAGAAAAGAACCCTAGGTATGAGCACCCTCCAATGATTCCATCTATGGAGTGGAAAGCCTTGGTGGAAGATGGAAAAGAGAAGGGCCTAAGAAAATCAGGAAAGATACCACCAGGTGGAACAGGGAGGTATGCAATACATTCCAAAATGTAGTGGTAATCCTTATTATTACTAGTTTTTATATCAATTTTGGTACATCGACTAATGTATTTAAAAACTTAATTAGGCTCTCGGACACATCTAAGGCCACAAAGGCAAGAATTGAAAAAATTAGCCAACACAAACTTGGGCTTGGTGGTTACTCCAACTTGGCGGCCTGATATGTAAGTATCACAAAACCCGAATCCGCATCCAAATATCATATAGATTATTATTTTTGTTTTGTTCTGATAAAAGGCTTTAAAATTAATGACATCATGCAAATATGAAGGCCGACCGGTTCAAAGAATTGCCCAGTGTGGATTACATGAAGCTTGGATTCGAACAAGGCTTTAACGCCGTTGTTGAACACCAGAGAATCTTGTCTGGGAATACTGCACGATCTTCTGTTGATCCATCTGATGCTCAGGTATGTGAAAACTGTATAGTTTAATGATAAGTTATTATTGCTCATGCAATTTGTTCCTTATAAATAAATTAACATAAATTATTTATTCCTTTTTGTGCAGGAAAGTAATGATCCCGTTCATGTCGAGGATGTAGTACATGACCAACCAAATGAAGATCATGCTTCTCATCCTGGTAATGAATTTCTTAATGTGCTACTATTTTTTATAGACCATTGCAGATGATGAACATTAATTCTAATTCTACACAATTCAACTGCAGAGCATGTAGATGCAGATCATAACACAGAACAGGTTGGGCCTGTACGAGATAATGTTGAACATGTTGATGTGCCCATGGTAGGTAAAAACACACATTCGTAATGTTTTTTAAATGAATTAGTCATATTTATCAAAATATAAATATATTAATGAAAGATTTTGACATTATTGCAGAAATTCATCGCCCCTCGCCTGAAGTTCAACCTTGCGAGCAGACTAGTAGGGATATCGATGATCAGATTCCTGAAGATGTGACTCTAAGTAAATATTTAAAGAGAATAAAAATAAAAAGGAAGTGACTAAACAAATTTTGAGTAATTATTTTTTATAAAAAAAAACATTTAATGGTTTTTTCCTCTGTTTCATGAATGAATGTTTGAATGAATGCTTTACTAAATGGTTTACTGATTTTTTTTCTGCCATTGACTAAATTAATGTTTTAATGAATGAGTTAATGAATGGTTTTTTCAGCTGTTGAATGATTGAATGGTTTAATGAATGATTTAAATAATGATTTAATGAAAGCATGTTTCAACTATTGAGTGAAATAATTTGCAGTAGATGCATTGTTATTTGCATTGTAGATGCATTGTTATTTGTATTGTGAAATAGTGAAATAAATTGTTATTTGCAAGTATATGCATTGGGTTTGGGGAGTTGAGAGTGATGTGAGGGGGGGGAGGGGCCATAAGAGATTCCACCTTCACGTGGTTGGTCATGTTTAGTAGAGAATATTAAATTATTCCCGAAACAGAGAGGAGCTCAATGAATGGTAAGGAAGAATACATTAAAAAACATCTATTTCTATAATTTTAGTGTATAATTTTCACTATTGCTATTTGAATCCT
>LPNX010397139.1:97628-169134 GCA_001517045.1 Pseudotsuga menziesii | reverse complement strand
AATCATTCTATATACTTTAAGTAAGTTTTCATATTTAGAAAACTTCCCAAAACAATCGAGTCTTTCCTTAAGAAAGCAAACTTAGGACATTTTTAGGTATTTATGTAGAATAGGATTAGATTAGGTTAGATTTTGCTGGTTTTAAGTTCTCCTTAAGAGATAAACTAGCTGGTAGCAGGACCACAACCTGCGAGGTTTTGTTAAACCAAACACACCGGACGCTGCTTTAAGCTGATTGTGTGGACAAAACCTCCTTATTGACTCTGATTCATAAAATCAGGCCAACAGTTTCTTAGTTGTTAGAACTTAGAAGGTTGTTGTGGGCTAGGGTTCAGAAGAATGAGTTGATTTTAGGGATTGATTCTTTCTTCAAATCATACCTATGTAATTTTGAGTACCGTAGGAGATCATATTGTAGGTAAGCAGTGACTATGAAGCCCATCTTTCTTTCACTATTGACCCCTACATTTACGCACCTCCCCAATATATCCCCTAAAAGAAAAATGAAGTTTAGGGAGAGACTCCTCGGTGGTTTGAAGACCATAATATTAATATTAACAAGGTTAACCACTAGCTATTTAGGTCACAAAACCAAACCAATTGTAAAGTTGTCTTTTTGAATCCAATAAGGAGAAGCGACCAACAATGCCATACGTTCTACAAAAATAAATGAAATCAAGACATAACGATGGAGGCAATCACCATAAACATGTTTAGATTCATTGAAAATTATTTGATCTCATCAATTCCTATCCCAAAAAATATTGGAGAAAGATGTTAAGTCTGCTTAATCCATATATATCCTCTAAAAACATGGGTTGTGCAAAAACTAAAACTATCTCCTAACATTTCATCACATATGAAACTATAATATCAAGTACAAGAAAAAGGCACTATTACTCGAAAATGAGATATCTAGAGATAGGGAAAAAATCTTATAAAAAATCAGCGAAGTAGCACTAAAACTTTTGAATATGTTTGGAGAGAGCTAGTGGAAGTTCAAACTAGCATGGCCCTACCAATTGGCAAATGCCTCTAGTCCAAATCCTTTTTAGCATACTTACAAGAATATATATTATGTACTAGGCCAAACTTTCTAGAATCTTGTAGAGATTTAGGATAAAGCTCTAAGAAAATATGCAGAAATATTCTTCTTAAATTACTAAAATAATATATATATATATATATTTTCATTTGTTCCTATCTACTTCATGCATTCAATTAACACTCATTGAATTTGTAGTGTTTCCTTGTACCTAATGTCATATATTAGACATCAAATAATAAATTGAATTTGAGATTTCTTTCATAGAATTTTCACAAGATCTATTAGTAGAAACACATAATAAATTTATGTTTAGGAGTGATTAATTTTTATGTCACATAAAATCTGCTAAGGACATGTGAGTCTGTGACCTATTACCAAACAAATCAGCCTCTTGATATTAAATCTTTAAAATCAATGATGGATGATAGATAAAATGAGGGAGTCCAATTTCACCTTACCTAACCCTCTTCTTCTCTTTAGGCTATATCTTCTCTAGCTCAAGGGAGGAGACCCTGAATACGATTACTATGTTTTAGCAATGAAAGACAAGGTGAATTTGAAGAGTAACCAAAGAAAAAAAAGGTTTTCTTATTGAATTTAAATATAATGGAGATGATGGGATTAGGGACCAATTTCTTATCAAATGGTAAAATAGGGTAAATCAAGGATAGTAATGAATAGATTACTAACATCCAAGGATTTATACGAATCGAGTGCCAATCCCCACCAAATTCAAGGAAGGCTAGAATTCATGGAAGGATATACAGGGGAATAGATGGAGTGGTATCTTCAACACTAACTTGAGCATAATATTCATTAAGCATGGAATCCTAAGGCATACAACCAAGAGTTGAAAATACACCACCTATTTAACCATAAAACAAAATAAAAACAATTATAGATCCAAGAGTAAACCAAACCATTGGTAAGACATCCACATCATAGCTTTAGCATAATCCATCCATAAGAGCCCAAAGATATTCCATTAATTCTTAGTGGGATTTCTCTCCAAATCCAAACATTAGAAATTAATGAGTAAGAGGCTCTCTTATAGTATATAATCTCAACTTCCTTTATAATAATATAATCATAAATTCCTAGATCTTGCCTAGGGTGGAGTAAACAAATACAAATGCTCCACTAAACCCTAACAAACTCTATGTACATCTAAGAAAAAGGGTGGTCAATTCCACATGTACAATTCCAAAGATTCACAATGGACCAAAAAGAGGGATGCATACAAAAATAATTCCACAATGATTTAGCCTTCAAAGGATCTCCAAGAAAAGATGCACCATGAAAGTGGTTAACATGTGAAACAAAATCCTCAGGGCAAGACATGGAACCATGAACCCATCCTCCCAAGTGGAGAACTCAACAAATAACCTTAAAAAGATGCAATGCTCCTCCCAAAGGGAATTCAAGAAAGTGAACGACCCAACATGAAAAAAACAGAAAGTCATGTGTAGACCTTCCTCTAATAAAGCACTCCCTAACCAACTCCACAAACAAGGAATAAGTTGCAAGGTAGGTGTTAGAATTTTAGCATTAAGCTAGCATTATATTAGGATTTTTAACTGAGAGAATAACAAGCACAACAATCAAACACAAGAGATAATGAACATGGTGTTTTTCCTCGGGGAAACCATAAATGGAGAAAACCATGCAACTTCCTTAGAGATAGAATCAGCACCAAAAGTAAAACCCAAAATAGTAAGATGATCTCCTGACAGCAGTAACCTTCTTTCTTCCTAGCCCTAGTTTGTTCTTCTTCCTCAGCTATGCGCTACAATTGAGTGTAAGTGAGTGTATGATAAATAGAGAGGCTAGCTCTCTATTTATACTAATTCTTGACTTGACTAAACCCTACTAGGGCCGACTTCACTAGGTGAGTCTAACAACCCTAGTGCCCCGGAACTGCGGGGACTTTAAACCTTGAACAATAGGAGGGTTACCCACATTTACTTGACATGAATTATTTACATTATATAAACTCCCGATCGGAACACTGGGGCATGACATGACTCAATTACATTACAGACACATCTCGGAATAAACATCGGGGTACAATACATAAGAAATACAAGTGAATACATTCTGAAGTTACAATTACATCAACACTCCCTATTAACTAGGAAGGTATTCTCTCGACACAATTTATCAGCAAAAGTATTCTTCTTTGTATCATCTGGATCATCATCAAGTCCTCGTCATCTTCACCTTCATGTCATCTCTATCTTCAAGTCATCTTTCTCTGGATCTGGATCATCACTGGATCTGGATCATCATCACTGGATCTGGATCATCACTGGATCTGTATCATCACTCTATCTGGATCATCACTATTGGATCATCATCACTGGATCATCACGGGTGCTATCTCATGATTCTTCTCATCACAGGAAGTTATACAGATCCAACCCTTTTTCATGATGGTTGTAGGCCTAGCCTCCATGTAGGTCTTCTTCCAACACTTATATCTGACCCTAAGTTAGAATGGCCTACCCAACACTTATATCTGATCATGTAGGAACCAATCCTATAATCATATCAGAAAGGCATGCCCAGGACTCACATCTGACCATGTGGGAACACATCCACAACCCTGTCAGAAAGGCCTAGCACTCACATTTGACCATGCGAGGAACCAATCCAACATACATGTCAAAAAGGCTCTACACTTACATTCAACCATGTGAGGAACCAATCCAACCTACATGTCGAAAGGGATCTTCACTTACATTCGACCATGTGAGGAACCAATCCAACCCACATGTCGAAAGGGCTCTACACTTACATCTTCCCATGGAGGAACCAATCCAGCATACATGTCAGAAGGGCTCTACACTCACATCTGATCATGTAGGAACCAATCCTACAGTCACATCAGAATGGCCCTCAGTCCCAAACTGATATTTCTTGGTAACTGACCAGGTGCCTCCATTCCAAGAATGGAATTCAGTGCCTATATCTGATCATGTAGGAACCAATCCTATAGTCACATTAGAATGGATCAGCACTCACATTTGACATGGAAGGAACCAATCCTCTCACCATGACAGAATGACTCTAGGTCTCATCATTTCCAATTGGAGGGAACCTCAATCTGGAGAACACCAAGCTTCTCCCTGAAGTACTCAGAATTCACCCTAGCCAATGGCTTTGTCAACACATCAGCTATCTGTTCATCCGTCGCAACATACTAGAGCTTAATTTCTCCCCTCTGCACCATATCCCCGATATAATGATACTTAATATCAATATGCTTCGACTTGTCATGGAACACCGAGTTCTCCGACAACTTCATGCAACTTTGGTTGTCACAATGTATACAAGTAGCATCCATCTAGAGATCAAATAAATCAAACAGTAGCTTCCTCAGCCATACTGCCTCACAACTAGCTGAACAAGCTGCAACATACTCTGCTTCAGATGTACTCAGTGCCACACAGGATTGCTTCCTACTAAACCAAGAGATCACACCTGATCCCATACTGAAGCAACACCCTAAAGTGCTCTTCCTATTGATGGCACTTCCTACCCAATCTGAATCAACATAACCCTCTAGTTTAATGTTCTGATTCACCTCATACTTGATCCCATAATCAATTGTACCCCTTAGGTACCTCAGAAGATGCTTTGCAGAAATTAAGTGAACATGTATCGGATCTGTTAGAAACTGGCTCAAGGTGTTCACAGCAAAGCAAATGTATGGTATCGTGTTCGTCAGGTACATCAAGGACCCAATCATCTGATGATACATCATAGCATCGACCGCTTCTGATGAAGCATCACTCAATAGCTTCAGGTTTGATGCCATAGGTGTGGTCATTCCCTTGCAGTCCATCATCCCAAACCTCTTCAGGATCTCTACTGCAGACTTCCCTTGTCCGAGGGAGATTCCATCCGCATTCTGCCACACCTCCATGCCTAGAAAATAGTGCATCATACCCAAGTCCTTCATTTTGAACTCAGCAGCAAGCTTTCTCTTTGTATCAGTAATCAAACCATCCATACCTGTTACAAACAGACCATATACATATAGTAGGAGCATCACTGGGTTGCCATCTTCAACCTTGTAGTAAAGGTTGGAATCTACTTTACTTTTGGTAAAGCCCAAACTAGATAGAAAGCTGTCAATTCTGCCATACTATTTCCTCAGTGCCTGTTTCAAACTATACAAGGATTTCTTCAATCTACACACATGAGACTCCCTGTCATGTGTCTCAAAACCAAGTGGCTGCTCTACATACACTTCCTCTTCCACTACACCATTCAAGAAAGCAGTCTTGAAATCCATTTCGTGTATCTTCCATTTCATCACTGCATCCATAGAAAGTACTGATCTGATGGAATTATATCTGGCTACAGGTGCAAAGGTTTCTTCATAATCTATTCCTTCTTTCTGTGAGAAGCCATGAGCCACGAATCTTGCTTTATATTTCTCTATGCTACCATCTGTGGCATGCTTGATCTTGTAAATCCATTTGGAAGTTACAACTGACTTCCCTTCTGGTCTTGGGAGAACATCCCAAACATCAGTATTCACGATCGATTGATACTCTTCGATCATAGCATCCTTCCATTCTTTCTGTTCTATTGCTTCTTTATAATTGGAAGGTTCTCTATTGATAAAGTCACATAGTAAAGCTACATACCCGAAGCAAGATTTGGTTCTCTTTCTTTCTCTGTGATTCTCTTCTGGAGCCCCATATCTTTCCGCACCTTGGATAGCTTCTTGTACCCAAGGGTTTCCTCTTATGAGGATTCTTCTCTTGAGGTGGATCTACAAGTTCTTGAAGTTCTTCAAATTCTTGATCTTCTTCTTGAGTTTCTTCATTCATGGTTGTATCATGAATTATGGGTGCTTCTGCTTCTTCAGGATCTTCAGTAGGTCTCTTTCTGGATTTGTTGTAAGCCGAGTCTTCATCAAATGTTACATCCCTATTGATTTCGATATTCTTGAATCCTTGGAAGTATATTCTGTAAGCCTTTAAGATTTCAGAGTATCCCACAAATATACCCTTCTTTCCTGAAGGATCTAACTTTGTCCTGTTTTCTTCCGGAATGTGTATGTACACTGGACAACCGAATATTATGAGATGGCTGACTTCTGGTTTCTTGCTAGAAAAGACTTCTTCAGGTGTCTTGTTCTCGATTACTCTGTTTGGAGTATGGTTCTGCACATACACCGTTGTTCTGGCAACCTCTGCCCATAGATGCATGGGAAGATCTTGATCATGAAGCATTGCTCTTGCAGCTTCCATGATAGTTCTATTCTTCCTTTCTGCAACCCCATTCTGTTGTGGATTATATGAAGTGGATAACTCCATCTTATTCCTTGATTCTTTTCATAAGTCTTTGAATTCATTTGATGTGAATTCTCCACCATTATCTAATAGAAAGTTCTTGATCTTATTTTCTGTGTGGTTCTTGATCAAGGCTTTGAATTCCTTGAACTTTCTAAAAACTTCATCTTTGTTCTTCATGAAGTAAATCCATGTCTTCCTAGAAAATTCATCAATAAAAGAAACATAGTATACATACCCGCTTAGTGAACTTGATGACATTGGTCTGCATACATCGGAGTGGATTATTTCCAAGATTCCTTTTGCCCTACTCTCGCTACTTGTAAATTTATTCTTTGTATTCTTTCCTTTCGCACATCCTTTGCAGACTCCATCATGTTTTTCTTGAATTTCTGGAAGACCTTCAATAACTTTTCTTGCAAGTGGTAGTGCTCTGTAGTGCACATGTGCAATCCTTCTGTGCCAAAGTTCATTTGTCTCTACTATGTCATGGACCAAAGCTTGTTCTATATGGCCCTTCAATTTGTATAATCCTCCTTCTTGTTCTCCAATTACTATTACATCGTCAATAGTCTTTCCTCTTGACCACATAAGGACTTGGCCATCTACAAATGCAACCCTCATGCCTTTTGCATCCAGTGTCGATATGGAGAGAATATTCTTCTTTAGTCTTGGTACAAACAAGACATCCTTCGTTTTCATAGACTTTCCAGAGTCTAGCGTGTAGGAGGATTCACCACTACCTTTTATGGGATATTGGTAGTCATCCCCAAGTTTCACCTTATGGGGTGAATTATGTTTAGATATTTTCTCAAAATATTCCTTGAAACATGTCATGCGTTTGGAAGCCCCACTGTCAATAAGCAAATCTTTGCTTCCATGAGTGACAGTTCCCGTGAGAGCGGAGATCAGAACATATTCTTCTTCACTTGAAACGTCTTCACTTTCTTGTTTTACTTTCTTCCTGGGAGGATCATCATCCTCAGTAGTGTGAGCATGATGTCTTCTTTTGGAGTTCTTCTTCTTCTTGGATCCATTCTTATTCATGGGACAATTTCTAGCAAAGTGTCCTATTTCATCGCATGTATAACATCTGAGTTTGGATGGATTTTTCTGATGAGAATGCTTACCTTGGTGATGATGATTTTCCCTTCTTCCTTTCTTCGAGTGTATTGTGAGAGCTTGATCTTCACTTCCCATATTTTATTCTCGATCTGATATTCAAGCTTCTTCTTAAGAACATTCTTCCCACAATCTACTAAACTTGACTAATTTTTTCCTAGCACGGATTCCTTGGATGAAAGAATCCCATGACCTAGGAAGCCATTCAAGGTTGTCATCACAATTTCTGCATTCTCCACTTCTTCATCTACTACTTCCAGTTGTTCTTTGATCTGGGAGACCCTTGTGAAGTATGACTGGATGGTCTCCTCATTCTGGATCTTTACATTCTTCAACTGGTTCCTTAGAGTCATCTTCCGATTGGTGTTCTTCCCTTCAAACAGTTTGGTTAGTGCATCAAACATAGCTTTAGTGTCTTGAGGGAGGATACCTGTGGTATGAGGTGATCCTTGATTGAATCAGCAATAATCCTCTTTTCCATAACCAAATTCTTCTTATGTAAGGCCTTAGCCTCATCTCTCTCTGGAACTGGAACCTCCTCATGGATGTAGGAGTCCAACTCATTTTCTTCCAGAACCAGGGAGATCCTATATTTCCAGGCTCGAAAGTTATCATCTCCCTCAATATTTTCATCAAGATTTTTATGATGAGACATCTTAACTGAGAACCTCAAATGGAAATACAAAATATTTATATCTTACCAGGTCAAGATGTCTGATCTGGATTTGGAGCTGAAATTCTACAGTGCTGGTTCAGGAGCAGATTAGGGTTTTTCTTTTCTAGAGTTCTGTCCAACCAAATGCTTTGATCTTGATCTTTAAACTTTAATTTTGGGGAGGATATCAATCCAGGCCTGGGCTCACTGAAAAATTCCACTTCTGTAAAAAGCCTTAATTTCCGGCAGTAGTGTCGGGTCTAAAACTGAAAAACCTCAGAATTGGATTATGCTTCGACAAAAAGATGTGCCCTAGGGAGGAGATTTATTCCAGCCTTATTTTGCTGAAAATATGTGGAGAGAGATCCACAAAGTAGGAAGCCCTAGTTCCCACAGTTGCATAGTGTCTTCTTCTCAAGTTAGCTCTAATACCATGTTAGAATTTTAGCATTAAGCTAGAATTATATTAGGATTTTTAACTGAGAGAATAACAAGAACAATAATCAAACAAAAGAGACAATGAACACGGTATTTTTTCTCGGGGAAACCATAAATGGAGAAAACCCTACAACTTCCTCAGAGATAGAATCAGCACCAAAAGTAAAACCAAATATAGTAAGATGATCTTCCAACAGCAGTAACCTTCTTTCTTCCTAGCCCCAGTGTTTTCTTCTTACTCAGCTATGCACTACAACTGAGTGTGAGTGAGTGTATGATAAATAGAGAGGCTATCTCTCTATTTATACTAATTCCTGACTTGATTAAACCCTACTAGGGTCGACTTCACTAGGTGAGTATAACAACCCTAGTGCCCCGGAACTACGGGGACTTTAACCCTTGAACAATAAGAGGGTCACCCACATTGACTTGACATGACTTGTTTACATTATATAAACTCCCGATCGGAAAATCGGGGCATGACATGACTCAATTACATTACAGACACATCCCGGAATAAACATCGGGGTACAATACATAAGAAATACAAGTGAATACATTCTGAAGTTACAATTACATCAACAGTAGGTCGAAACACTAGTTGTCAATAAGGATCTCTAAGTTGTTTCCCACCAAGAATATGTCCACAAGATAACATTCTAAACTAAATAGACCTCCATAAAGTATGAGAAATAAAAAAGCAACAAAGGTGGGTGTTTGACCATGTCAAGGTTCAAACCAGCTCAAACAAACACCTCCTTAGCATCCATTAAATATTGACCAAGACTGCACAGCAGGGGACAACCCTTTATCCATCCAATACAAGTGATTCTATATGTGTCTAAGAAGTAGAAACAAGTAGGGAACTCTGTGGAATATTAGCACTAAAACCCTCCAAAGCATGATGAAATCTTCTTGGTCTAGAACACTCATAATATATGATGATTAATCTCATGGTGATTCTATAGGTCTACTGCTAATCAGACATTCCTCACTGACAGGCCTAGGTGCCTTGCTTGAAATTCTACTCATGGAAAATACCCCTATCCAAGATAAAGGAAATACCTCTAGAATCAATTTCCCATCTCATACTGTCTCATTAGAGGAAATTTGGGGTCTAAAATGGACCTTATAAGAAAACGCGCCAACGACATATTTTGTGAGTTGGAATTCAAGAACCAATAGAATTTCATTAAAATAAGTCAACCATAATGGTTGAATTGACATATTTGTCATAAAAGAAAACTACTTTTCTTGTTCGTATTTTCGACATATCTCCCTGTTTTTTTACTCAAATTTCAAGCGGGAGAGCTTGTTGGATGTGAAATTTAATTCCGCATCCAATGAGCTCTCCAACTCATAATTTGAGTAAAAACACAAGGAGATATGTCGAAAATATGAACACAAAAAGTAGTTTTTTCATTCTTCCTCCAAAATTAATAACTACTATTTTATTATTTTAACTATTATTTTATTATTTTCCTTAGGAGGCCCATTTTAGACCTCAAATTTCCTCTAATGTCAATACATAGAGAGGGAATGACCTGGTGAGTAGATAAAAAAAGGAAGGATGCAAAAAGTTGCAAATAGAAATTAGATTTAGCTACATGACCTTTTTTTTACAGCAAGGAGATCTTCCCAAGTGAACACCCTTTCATCCAAGTGTGTGAAATTATGGAATAAAAAATGTTCTTCAAGAACTATATATCTTCTTTATATATCACTAGATGTTGGCTTCAGGGTGCTGAACAAAGTCTGCAATGAGTTCCTTTCTCTGCTAGCTACCACACAGTACTCACTAATGTCTTTAAATCAACAAATCAAAGGCTACTAACACAACCCTAATTTGTTGGAAGGAATGATGAATCGGGTAAATTATGAATTCCTTCAACTGTTGCCACAAGTTACCCCCAACTAGGCTCAAACCTTAATGATGGTCTAGCTATTCAAAAACCAACTTATTGCTTTTGGACTCTACCTTCACTAGGGAAGTACTTCCCTGGTAATATTTGTAATAGACTTTTCATATTAACTTCATATGATGGATTTAAGGATGTCTAAGATCTATCCCAATGATGGTGGTTCAAAAGTGAGACTAGCACTTATTAAAATACTCCTGAAGAAAGTGAATACTGATTAAAAAATCCTTCAAACTATTGTAACATTTTGCACAGGGCCACATTTGTATGCTCATGTGAGTAGAAGACAGCTACAACATGATTATATTTACAAAAATGTCTCCTTAGATATGACACTTGGACATTATTAATCATCTAATAAAATGAAGAAGTCATCCTTTCATAAATATGTCATTGTTCTGCATTGGGATAGGCACACTAACAAGCCTTAAATTTTACCCAAAAATATGTTTCCAGTTCCAAAACCTGGTGGGATATGGTCATGTCAAATGCTATCCCTTATGAACATAAACCAAATCAAGGGAAGCGTTCCATATCATTGGAAATGAACTGAAATAAGATTTATGTCCATACATATTGACCCTTTAATTGAGCTAAGAATTTCTCAAATCAGGCTTATGTTATGCAAAATAACCCAAAATCAACAAATAATGAGATTCTTGAAGAAAATGAGATCATCCCAAATGTGATTCCAAACTATCCCTTTAGGCCTAGGATGCTCTCACACCAAGGGAGAAAATGTACTCATGTCAATTATGTGAAGAACCAAGGACACTAGATCTTTAAGATGAGAAAGTGACGATGCAAGGCACCTTTAAGCCATCATCATTCCAATCCATGTGCTAAATAATCGTTCAAATCCAAGTCATTAGTCACACATCCCACTCATATCTAGTTGCATCTATCACAACATGGAGAAAACATTTACCGTCCTGCATCAAGTAATCCCCGTTTAACTTGTAATGATGATCACAAGTGAATACCCATAAAAATGGGGGTAATATGACTGATGAAAGTTATTTTTCTATATTATTGTTAGAAGTTAGTTGATCAAAATAGCTAACTAACTACAGTTGCTATCGACATGTCACCCATTGTTGTTCATCATGTGCAAGAGATGTACAATTGAAACATTGTTAATATAAATATTTATTTCATTTTCTCTCTCCACCATTTGTGCACGCTATTTTTGTGCATGGTGTTGGGCCCACTATATGCCAGTTAATTAAAACTTAACATGCAGAGTGCTAAACATAAATTATCAACCCGAGGAAGTCTTTTATTTCAAAGCTATCGTGCAAAATCCATGCAAGCACAATTTGTACTTGACATTGTTATCTATTGGTATGCAATCGAAACTCTTTGTAAACTAGATCACACCTTCTTGAAAGTAAATCAATCCTCAAACCTATTCATAAAATTAAACATACTTCAAACAAAATATATTCCTATGAAACAAGATCTAATTCCATAAATCTAAAAGAAGTGTTGTGTTGGCCAATGATCTATCATAATGAATTAACAGGAGAACACTATGATAAATATAATGAATAAAAACATGAACAGAATAATAAATCAAATCTACAAAATAACACACTTACAATTAACACTACCAGCATTTGCTCAGGGAAGAGGGCCCTTCCTTCACTAAGCAGAGCTGGATCTCCACAATGAAAGTCTACAACTCCAGAATTAAGAAACTGCCAGCATGTATTATTAGAATGGAATGATTACAATAGATTTGAATGAAATCCTACATCATAAAATTGATTTTTATTCTCCCCCTTTCCTCAATGAGATTGATTACATATTTAATACATAAAATTATCTCATGGGAATGAGGAACTGAATCCCCAACTTGTGATCTGTAACAGCTTAAACACGGTTGTAGCTGCTAATAACTTTGGAACCGGCCACAACAGTAAATCTGGAAAATACCCTCTCGAATAACCACTTGTATATCGCAAACCGTGGATTTGTTTGTAAATTTCCTTATGTTTCAGGTAAATGAATATGTTACGCACAAAACCCATGTCTCGGAGTTTCGAGATTCTTTTCCATCTACCCACAAATCGAGATGCAAATCAAGGTGTTCTTATCTGGCATGCATTTTTAGTTAAGGCTGTAATAGTTAGTTGTGAGCGTCATGTACGTGACAAATCACTCCACAAACCATCATTAGTAAAATTATGCATAATAGTCTTCAATTCATCAAAGACAAAGGAAAATAATCGTTATTAACCACTTAAAACATTAATGGAAGTAGTATGTTGTTTTACGCACAGTTACATCAAATGGATGGAAAATGGAATGATAAATGGGAGATAATGGGAAGAAAATGGATGAAATATATGTCGGTAAGTGATGGGAAAATGGAAAATTCCGTAGCCCAACATCACCCCCAAACTAAACTTGTTGCATGTCCTCATGCAACCCAATACCTGTGTAGCATCCAACTAGAAGAACTCATTCACTTGTTCCTTCATCTTACCATTCACACAGTTGCAGCCAGAAGAAATTGAGAGTTTAACATAGATTGGCAGAGTCGCAACTGCTTAGTCTAAGATTTAATATAAAATTTGGCGGAGTCGCAGCTGCTTAGTGTAGGATTTAGCAGAAAATTTGGCGGAGTCATAGCTTTTTTTTTAGCAGAGAATTTGGCGAATATTTTGGTGGAGTTGCTGCCCAAAGAGTGCTAAATTTAGTGGAGAATTTGGCGGAGTCGCAGCTGAGCAGAGTGGAAAAATGGCCGATATTTATGAAGTTGCAGTTGCCTAAAACGAAAAAATAGGCAAAAATTTTACGGTGTTGCAGCTATGTGAAACGAGAAAAAGGCACAATTTTTACGGTGTTGCAATTGTGCGCAACGGGAAAAAGGAAAATTTTTTACGGTATTGCAGCTGCATGAAACATAAAAAGGAAAAAAAAAAAATTTACAGTGATACAGTTGCATGAAACGAGAAAAAAGGAAAGATTTATGATGTTGCAGCTGCGCGAAATGGGAAAAAGGAAATATTTACGGTGTTGAAACTGCGCGAAATGGGAAAAGGCAATATTTTTACGGTGTGTTGGGGCCTGGAAATTCACAGGCAACAACAGCAAGGGATTCTCCTCAATCAACGTTCCCAACTAGCCCGTGGCTGTTTGGTGTAGGGAATCCATCCGGTTTGTAGTCTGGCTATCGCAGGTCAAGTAACAAAAACAAAAGGGTTTTACCGGTTGCGGCCCGGTCCACCGTGTATATTTTTGTATTTTTGACTTTAAGTATGATGTGCAAGTGCCTATCTATGATGCAGATTGATGAAGAATGCAAGGAGTGGTCACAATGTGATGCGCAGGTTCTTACCTCTCGTCTTAGACTCTCTAGCATCTAAATCACACACAACTAAAAAACAACAAAAGCTAACTAAGCTATCCCTAGGGAGTGATATTATTAATTCATGAGTAATGTAATATTGTTCACATGTTAAGATAAATCACAGAAAGTTGTTCTTAGAATCAAAACGTATAAACATGCATAAATATATACACAACAAGATAGCTCGTGATCTGTTAAAACATCCATTACTCATAGTGGAAATTATCACAGAATAAACCAAAGGACATTCAAATAATAACATAGGTTCAGAAAGTTAGAACACTCTCATAGTTAATGAAACACAGTTGAAAATGAAATAGTTTCCCTTCAACATTGTTCATTTAATCACATTTGAACATTCCACACAACACTTTCTCCAACAGGAAAAATTTGTAATTTTATTATTGCAAAATGAAGTAGTTCCTCTTACAACAAGTAGCTCACAAGTTTCTCTAGGAAAAATCCCCCTCTTCCCTCTAACTTTCCTATATTTATACAAAACAACAAAACCTTTGGGTTGCCCCACCCACTGACCTTTGGGCTCCCCCAACCGTTTAATATCACCATTTTGTCATTTTGTGAGTGCTCATGACTCATACAAATGTTACATTTCAGATTTATGATTTAAGAGCATTTTTATGAAAAGGGACCAGCTTGGTAATTGCTGAACTTATCCAAGCCCGGGCCTCTGCCTCTATTTATTTATTTATTTATTTTTTCTTCTTTTTAATAATCCGTCGGTCTCTTGCTAGATCCTATTGAGTTTAAACCCGACTTTCTTCTTCCTTTCTCTATTTCTGCTTCTTCATTTTTCTTTTCTTCAACTAGCTCCCTTCCGCTTTGTCCTTTATATATGAGTTCTCTGCAACAGCGATCATCAAACTGGATCTAAACATTCTTCTAAATCCGTCTGCAGTTAAAACGAGAAATACAACGTTAAGGCGGACTACATTTGAAACATCTAACTTCGATAAATGTAAACTATACTACCAATAAGAATCATCACCAAATGTGAGACCTTGCCATGTGTTCTCATCACAAAACCCTAACTCGATCAAAAAACAAAGAACTCTCATCGCCCATGAAAAATGTTAAGAGCTCACAACAAAAATAGCGGGAAAACCCCATTGACGGGAAAACTATAAGTCAGAAAGTTAGCTCCCTAAGACACCGCAAAGGTGGAAATTTATAGGCTAAGGATCCCAGGTCAACATAAAAAGTCAGTGAAATAAAACATTAAACGCTGCCATCCATGCATCAAAAATCGGAACCATTACCCACTAAGAATAAAGGCATCGTTGATCGACGAGAAAAAGCACTAATCCGTCGGAAAGTTCATACATTGGCTTCCGCAATGGCGGCAACGTAAAGAACCATGACCCCAACTCAAATTTCAAAAAAGTTCCGATAAAAAACAAAAATATATCATCGCAAATCCAAAAGGTTGAACCGCACATCGGCGAAAAGAAGAGTTATATGGCGGATGGTTAGTCCGCTCTGAAGTCGCAATTGTGGAACACAATTAGATAACGACTTTCGATCAAATTCATAAAACCGCTCCGAGGGAGAAAGCAAAGGTCATTGCAAAGAAGAAATTTAAACCAATAAAGCCACGTAATCAACAAAAGAAAAACTAACCATCATCCCATTCTTTATCTGTCTTCTGAAACGACAGCGATACCGAATACTGATGCTCCGACCGTGATAAAAAAAACGTCGGCACTTCAAAGAAACAAGTGCAATGAATCACATCGGTGAACATCAAAACTGTCCATCGAAATGTTCATAAGTAGGCTTCCCCAACGGCAGCTGCATAGATGACTACGGCCCCGATTCCCTATCAACAGACTTCCCGACAGCGAAAAATAATGACAAACCGAAATTTCAAGTCCGAGTCAACAACATCAGTAGACAAAGATATTCATTCAGCTATTTAAAAAGATCAAAAATTGTCGCAAAGGATAACCATGTTCAGTAATCAGAAGCAAATCTAGGCAAAACAAAATTAAAAGGAGGGTCCAAAATTTTAAAAATTTGGGAAAACATTGCAGCTGCAACAACTGGCGACTACCTGGTGAACCTAGAATCTCTGGACAATTTCTTCCTTAAGTAACAGACTGTTTAACAATAAAACCAACATGTTGAATTCTTCTAGTTGTTTGGATTTCCCAAATGGTAAATCTATGTACCTTTAATCATTGATGATAGTCCAATTTAGGAAAATGGAACCCAAGATTTCAAAGTCAAGATAACTCTTTTGAGGCCAAGAAGATGAGTTTCATTTTTTACCTCTGTCTTCAGGTAGCTTCCAGCTTAGACACTACTAGATTGTAACATATGGTAAATAGAAATATTCATTTTTTCCTCATTCCCATGCCATTTTGCACTTTTTTGTGCTTTTGTACTTTGTCCTTTCATTTGATTCCTCCTGCATGCCTTTCTTTCTAATTTTTTTTTTTATTCAGGATCCTCTATCCATAGTGTCCTTTTGTGTGAGAGATGTATTTAACTTTCAACTCACAGACGGAGAAGAACTTTTGGCAATTTAGTACTTATATGGTTCAGTACTTTGTTTTGATACATATTTATTTCATATGAGTTTTTGACTCTTATCTACCTTTTGGCTTTCAATTCTTGGCATGGGATCATTTATATATAATATACTATTTACCTTGCTTCCTCTCCATGGTTCTTTCGCTGTAACCCCCTAGGAAATTTTTAAATGTGAGATGGATGGATCCTCGAAATAGTATTCCAGACCTTTTGATCCTAAGTTATTTTACAGGGATTAAGCGGGACTTCAATGTGTCCATAGCCATTTAGGAAAAACCATTAAAATAGAAGAAAATCTTTCATATAACACAATAATACATAGTATTATCATCAAGGATTTTAGTTAATCCAGAATTATGATGCTCTCCATGCAACCAAAAGTTTGCCTCTTTTTATTGAAATCAACCAAAATCTAAACTAAACAAAACAGGAATCAAGAAAATCAAAATAAGCAACCAAAGCAATTTATTTATGTACAAAACGGAACAAAATAAATCAAAATCAAGAAAATTAAGGTTTAAGAACTAAACCATTTACTGGTAAGTTCTCTTCCCATCCCTATAAATCCTGCAACTTATAGGTTGAGGGGCCAAGATTTGCTGCAATCTGGAAAGGGCCTACCCATAACTATTGGAATTTCATTTGTTTTCCTTTCTCATCATGAGGGTGATTCCACTTGAGAACCAAATCTCCCACCTCAAATTATTTTGCTCCAGCTTTGTGCTTATCAAACCACCTCTTTACTACCTCCTGTTGTTGTTTAAAACGTTCTCTGGCCTTAGATCTAGACTCTTCTACCTTCAAAAGATTATGTATCCTCATTTGCAAGACTTCATTATCTGATCCTATGGATTCTTGAGCGATTATGGAAGAAGGTAGCATGATATTGGGGGGTAGAATGGCCTCTTTTCCATAAAAAAGGGTATATGGGGACACACCTAACGAAGTCTTGGGGGTGACCCTATTATCCCAAAGAGAATTTGGTAATGCTGAATGCCAACTTTTCTAGTTTTCTATTACAATATTTTTTAAGATTCTAAACATATTCTTGTTCGAAGATTCAGCTAAACCATTTCCTTGTGGATAGTAATTTGTAGAGTAATGCAACTTAATTCCATTTTCATGAGCAAATGTAGTTAATATAATAGAGGAAAAATAAGTAGCGTTATCGAAAACTAGAGAAATTGGAACTCCAAACCTAGTCATAATATGATCTTGCAAAAAGTTCATGACTGCATCTTCATTCACTTTACGCAACGGAATGGCTTCAACCCAATGAGTGAAGTAATCGGTTGCCGTCAGAATATACTTGTGTTGTAGGTAAGAATTTGGCTTTATCTCCCCAATGATATCCATCCCCCACTACTCAAAAGGTTCTGTTATCATCACAGGCTTTAATGGTCCTGCTGCTTTAACTTGTCTTCCACCACACCTTTGACAAATGTCGCACTTTCTGACATGGGTGTGTGCATCTTTGAACAGTGTGGGCCAATAATATCCGGCTCTGAGAATTTTATGAGCTTTAGTATCTCTGGAAAAATGTCCTCCAGTAGGCCCATCATGTAAAACTATCATGACCTTCTTCGCATCTTCTTTCTCTAAGCATTTAAGAAGAACTCCATCATAATTATTTATGAATAATATTCCTTCAATAATCTGATATGAGGCTGATTTAAGACGCAATTCTCTTCTTTGCTTAGAACTCCAATGTTCCGGTAACAATCTCGCTTGAAGGTAATGCACAACATCTCGATACCAGGAGTCCAGAGCTGTGAAAAGAGGACATACATCCATCAAATGTAACTCAGCTTCGTCGTCCCAGTCATGTTCTTCATTGTCTTTACTTTCAGTCATTAGTTTGCACAATCCTTGCCCTTTAACTATGGAGGTTGGCTTGAATTCAAGGTTGTACTCCTATAGAGTTGTTACCCAGTTGCCTCTTCTTTCTCCTAACTCCTTATGTACGAAAAGAGACCTCACAGCTGGGTGTGGAACTATTACCTTTGTCCAGTTCTTAAGTATATATGGTCTGAACTATTTCACCGCTTTGAAAACTACGTAAGCTTGTTTATCCATAGCTAGTTAATTCAAATCGGCCCCTTGTAGATCAATGCTCATAAATCATATGGGGAACTCATCTCCCCCATCTTCCTTCTAGGTAAGCACCGCTGCTAGTGAATCGTCAGATGCGAAAGTGTACAAAATAAAATATTTCTCAAGATCCGGACTCTTGAGGGAGGGTGCATGCGCAACTACTTTCTTTATTTTACTGAATGTATTCTTCTCAACATCATTCCACTTGAATTGTACACTCTGTTTTACCATTTGTTGCAAAGGTTTAACAATTTGAGCGAAATATGGCACAAACCTTCGCACGAGATTTATTGTCCCCATAAATGATTGCATGCCCTTTTTATTATGGGGTAAGGGAATCTGTTCGATAGCTTTGATCCTCTCTGGGTCTATGGAGATCCATTTCTTATAAACCAAGTGACCCAACAACTTACCTTCGGTAATGGCAAACACGCACTTCTTGGATTTTAGCGAGATACCATATTTTCGGCAGCGTTCAAAAATCTGTTTTAGATGAAATGCGTGTTCCTATCTTTTCTTTGAGAACATCATGATGTCATCGAGGTATACTACATCATTGCAGCTAATCAGACTGCAGAAAGCTATGTCCATAACCCTCTAGAAGGTAGCTCCAACGTTTATGAGTCCAAAGGGCATCCTTCTGTAAGCAAAAGTCCCCCATCTGGTTCTGAGTGTAGTTTTAAGTCTATCTTCTTCAGCTACTAACACTTGATTGTAGCCTAAGAATCCATCTAATAAAGAGAATAATTCAGAACTTGAAACCATTTGCAATATCTGTTCCATGGGTGGGACAGGATAATTGTCTTTATCCGAAGCGCGATTTAAGTTTTTGAAATCGACACATAGTCTAATTTCTTCGGGTTTCTTTCTTACCGGTACCAAATTTGAAACCCATTTTGAGTGTCTAACCTTGAAGATAATTCTAGCATCCAACAGATTCTTTACTTCATTCTGAATCAAAGGTTCTAATTTTGGATGCATTTTCCTTAAAGGCTACTGATAAGGCTTGATTCCGGATCTGATGGGGATGACATGCTGAATAATATTGGTGTCATATGTCTTCAAATCTTCATACGTCCAGGAAAAAACATCTTCGTATTGTTTGAACAGACTGATGAATTTATTCCTTTCACCTGGAGAGCAATACTTTCCCAAATTCACATATTTAGGCTCAATTTCAGTCCCCAAATTAATCAACTCAAACTGTAGAGACAAGCTATGAGTCTTCACATTCACTGGCCTTATGAATTTCTCGTTTAGATCAAACATTCACTCTAAAGTCCTGACTCCTTTAGGAATAAAATTATCGAATTTTAGCTCGGCTTGATGTTCTTCATCATCAATAATCGCACCTTTAAAGGTCTCGTCATTTGTCAGGCATTCTAGAATCTGCTGATCATCATCAAACATTCATAGATTGGTGATCATATCTGGAACCGAAGGCCTGAAAAGCAATTCAACAGAACACCGATTATTAGAGGGCACAAGCCTCGCAGCTGAGGTGGCCAATAAGTCAACCGCCGCATTCTTAAGTCTAGGAATCGATAAAATGTTAAATGCATGAAAATATTTAATCAAATCCCATACTTCATTTTGATAATATTTTAAATGAGGAGAAGTGCAATGTATTTGATTTTGAATTTGTTTTACAATTATTTTAGAATCCCCAAACACTTTTAGATTTTTTACCTTTAATTCAATTGCTTTTCTTAGTCCCTGAACTAGTGCTTCATATTCAGCTGTGTTATTGGTGCATTCAAACTCTAACCTACATGAAAGAAAATGTTTATTTTTCTTAGGATCAATCAAGACACAGCCGGCTCTTGACCCCTCCAAATTTTTGGAACCATCAAAGAAAAGCATCCAAAAATCGCTTACCACTACTGTGCGTGAATCAATACCTACATCTACCGTTAAATCTACTATTTTACAATCGATTTCATCAGCCTGTGAGAACTGAAGGAGATCAGGTTGAGCGTCTGATATATCGTTGGCTTCTTCCGCTTGATAATTTCTCGGTTCTAGTTCAATAAAGTAATTTCCCAAAACAGAATTCACTGGTTCATTTTTTTCTTCGAACTGAGTAACATTGTGTTTCATGTGCAGCTCCCTTAAAACTTTAATTTGATTTTGGATTCCTTTATAAGGTAGCCACATATGTGACCAGTCCAAGGCAAAATATCCACTCAGCTTTTTCGACCAGTCTCTGCTCAAAAAAATTCCATAAGCTTCCGGTATGTCAGCCACCACGATGTCAATGAATTGACATACCTTATCATTTGAAGATAAGCGAATGAGAACATCCTCCATTTCCCCATTTACCTTCACATTCGTTCTATCCAACTGAATAACCCTCCAGGTAGATGGTTTAGGTTGTCCATTTATCTTTTTTTAAACTGACAGCGGCATAACATTGACTAATGCCCTCGAGTCTACTAGGCAGTTATGCACGTTATGGTTGAAAATTTCAAAAGTAAGGAGGAAAGGTGGAGTCTTGCATTTAGGCTTACCTCCCACACTTGCTTCACCAATTTTTCTTCTTGGGGATAATTGGCGGTGGGAAACTTTTCCTCCGATATTTCAAGTGCTTTCAATAACTTTTCTTTTTGCTGCGGCACATTGCACATCTCGAATAACGAGATATCCGCCCTTACCTTTTTTATTTCCTCCATAATGTCATAATCCATCTTATGCTTTGTGAGATTCATTTTAACATTATTTATCTTTTTTTCACTGGGCCTAGTAGGCATGTTGATCTGTCTAGGATTTTGACTGGTGATGGTAAATTCTGGAATTTTATTAGCTATGGTGTTTTTTTGAAATTTCTTAACATTCTTTTGAAGTCTCTTGATCTTTTGGAGCATAAGATTGTTTTCCTTAATCAACCCCTGGCTCCTCGTCATTACATTTGTTTCTAAGATGTCTTCATGTCTCAGATCCTTTTCTTCCTCGACATCAAACAACGATACATAGTCCCATAAAACCATGGCCTCATCCTGCTTTTTCTTTGTTGATTTATTGTTATCTTTCCCTCCTTCATCATTATCCTCGGTTAATTTGGAATCCAACAGCTAATTCATAACCAATGTCATTGAATTTATCCATTGAGGACAATTCTTTTCAGAATGGGGTTGTTGGTGAAAAGTGCAAAAGTTATCCATCTCTACCTCTGTTAAGTTCATAGATGCAGAGGTGTGCGGAGGGGGTTGGGATTGATTGTTATCTTCCATTTTCTTGTAATAAGGCTTATAATACTTCTGGGATTCCTTCTCCTTTTCCAAATCTATTATTCGGTTAGAGATATTCTACATCATCTTTTCCATTCCTTCAAAATCTGGTGATTGCTCCTCTTTAGGCTTAGTAAATAACATAGCTTTCCTCCCGACTGCTCAAGATAGTCTTCGATGCTTTCCTTTTCAGCCTCCACTCTTTCAGCTTCTTCATAGGTCTCTACTAGTGTAGGTTTGGCTTTCATTTTGGAAAACATAGCCAACTCGGGTCCTAGAGCTGAAGTATAATACTCAATCAAAACTTTATCCGAGGGTTTGTTAGTTTCAGAAAAATTCTTAAAATAAGCTGCAAATCTTTGGGTAAAACTATGCACCTTCTCTTTTCTTTATTTCTTTAAGGCACACATCCCTTTCATGAGAGAAGCATGAGTTCTTTGGGTTGCATATTTACTTCTAAAAATCCTTTCAAAGGTATCCCAGTCTGGGATAGAGTTGGAAGGCAAACCAAAATACCATGATGTTGTTGTTCCTTTAAGGGTATGCGGAAAATGTCTACAAACTACATCCTCATGTTCCTCAGCCCTTAATCCTTCTATTTCCAAATAGAAACTTTGTAAATGATCATCTACTAATATTTTCTCATTTGGATCAAACTTGGGCAGCAACTTCTCAAAAGCTTGAGGTAAGTCATGCAACGGAGGCGTTAAGTTCAAGGGTGATCTAGCTTTCCAAGCCAGTGGTGGATTTGGTGGGTTAGGTGGTTGATTTGCATTTACACCTGCCACGAGTCTGGGTGGAGAGTGAGGAGGTGAAGGAACAGGAGTACGCATAGGAGAACAGTAAGGTGTGTTTGGCCCTACTTGATTCAAATGCTGAACAGCCTCCTATAATGCTACTTCTACTAACTCTTCCAAATCTCCAACCAACACTGAATCTTCCAAGATGGGATGGTCTTTCTTCCTGTATTCTCTTCGGGGTAAATCAGGGATAATCGGTAATCCTCCAATACTCTTTACATAAGCCTGCATGTGTCTTCTCGGATCATTTACTACTTGGTTTTCCACAGCAAACAAATGTTATCTATTCTCTTCAGTATTTGGATCAGGAAATAGACTGCTTTCAAAACTATCACTAGTGGAGTTATTTCGAGGAAATGGATTTCCCCGGCTAGCCATGCACTAGCGGCCCTCCTTCTAGCGCTAGAAACTGTTGGGGCCTGGAAATTCGCAGGCAACAACAGCAAGGGATTCTCCCTAGTCAACGTTCCCAACTAGCCCGTGACTGTTTGGTGTACGAAATCCGTTCGGTTTGTTGTCCAGCTACCGTAGGTCAAGTAACAAAAACAAAAGGGCTTTACCGGTTGCGTCCCGGTCCTTCGTGTATATTTTTGTATTTTTTACTTTAAGTATGATGTGCAAGTGCCTATCTACGATGTAGATTGATGAAGAATGCAAGGAGTGGTCATAATGTGATGCGCAGGTTCTTACCTCTCGTCTTAGACTCTCTAGCATCTAAATCACACACAACTAAAAAAAAACAAAAGCTAACTAAGCTATCCCTAAGGAGCAATATTATTAATTCATGAGTAATTTAATACTGTTCACATGTTAAGATAAATCAAAGATACTTGTTCTTAGAATCAAAACATATAAACATGCATAAAGATATACACAACAAGATAGCTCGTGATCTGTTAAAACATCCATTACTCATAGTGGAAATTATCACAGAATAAACCAGAGGACATTCAAATAAGAACATAGGTTCAGAAAGTTAGAACGCTCTCACAATTAATGAAACATAGCTGAAAATGAAATAGTTCCCCTTCAACATTGTTCATTTCATCACATTTGAACATTCCACACAACACTTTCTCCAACAGGTAAAATTTGTAATTTTATTATTGCAAAACGAAGTAGTTCCTATTACAACAAGTAGCTCACAAGTTTCTCTGGGAAAAAGCCCCCTCTTCCCTCTAACTTTCCTATATTTATACAAAACAACAAAACCTTTGGGTTTCCCCACCCACTGACCTTTGGGCTCCCCCAACCGTTTAATATCACTGTTTTGTCATTTTGTCAGTGCTCATGACTCATACAAACGTTACATTTCATATTTATGATTTAAGAGAATTTTTATGAAATGGGACTAGCTTGGTAACTGCTGAAATTCTCCAAGCCCGGGCCTTTGCCTCTATTTATTTATTTATTTTTCTTTTTAATAATCCGTCAGTCTCTTGCTAGATCTTGTTGAGTTTAAACCCGACTTTCTTCTTCCTTTCTCTATTTCTGCTTCTTCATTTTTATTTTCTTCAGCTAGCTCCCTTCTGCTTTGTCCTTTATATACATCTTCTCTACAACAAAAATCATCAAACTGGATCTGAACATTCTTCTAAATCCGTCTGCAGTTAAAACGAGAAATACAACGTTAAGGCAGACTGCATTTGAAACATTTAACTTCGATAAATGTAAACTATACTACCAATAAGAATCATCATCAAATGTGATACCCTGCCCTGTGTTCTCATCATAAAACCCTAACTCAATAAAAAAACAAAGAACTCCCGTTGCCCATGAAAAATGTTAAGAGCTCACAACAAAAACAGCTGGAAAACCCCATTGACAGGAAAACTATAAGTCGGAAAGTTAGCTCCCTAAGACACCACAACGGTGGAACTTTATAGGCTAAGGATCCCAGGTCAACATAAAAAGTCAGTGAAATAAAACATTAAACACTGCCATCCATGCATCAAAAATTGGAACCATTACCCACTAAGAACAAAGGCATCGTCGATCGGCGAGAAAAACCACTAATCCATTGAAAAGTTCATATGTTGGCTTCCGCAACAACAGCCACATAAAGAACTATGGCCTCGACTCAAAGCTAAAAAAACTTCCGATAAAAAACAAAAATATATCATCGCAAAGCCAAAAGGTTGAACCACACATCGGCAAAAAGAAGAGTTATATGGCGAATGGTCAGTCCACTCTGGAGCCGCAACTGTGGAACATAATTAGATAACAACTTCCGATCAAAGTCATAAAACCGCTCCGAGGGCGAAATCAAAGGTCATCGCAAAGCAAAAATTTAAACCAATAAAGCCACGTAATCGGCGAAAGAAAAACTAACCATCATCCCATTCTTTATCTGTCTTCTAAAATGATGGTGATATAGAATACTGATGCTCCAACCACGATAAAAAAACGTCGTCAGTTCAAAGAAACAAATGCAATGAATCACATTAGTGAACATCAAAACTTTCCATCGAAATGTTCATAAGTAGGCTTCTGCAACGGCGGCTGCGTAGATGACTACGGCCCCGATTCACTATCAACAGACTTCCCGACAGCAAAAAATAATGACAAACCAAAATTTCAAGTTCGAGTCAACAACATCAGTAAACAAAGATATTCATTCAGCTATTTAAAAATATGAAAAATTGCCGCAGAGGATAACCATGTTCAGCAATCAGAAGCAAATCTAGGCAAAACAAAATTAAAAGGAGGGTCCAAAATTTTAAAAATTTGGGAAATCGTTGCAGCTGCAACACGGTGTTGCAGCCTTTTGAGAAGAAAACTTACGATGTAATTTTATCCCAAACAACTAACTGGGTTTGGCTAAAAAATTTTAGGCAGGTTTATACTAGTCCAATGCACCTACACACCAAAAATCAAATCTACCCACATCACGGATTTTGAGAAAAATGCAAATTGGTTGTAGATTATTATGGCCATTTTGTCAAAAATCGTACATTGGATTGGGATTGAAATTACCAGGATAGTTCATCTTGGTATTATGCACTTCTTTTCCAAACCTCATGAGAATCCAACTTACCAATTGCAAGATATGCTCATTTCAATTTTTGCACTTTTGTAGATGAACATGAATAAAAATGTGTTGCAGCTAAACTTCCTGAACCAATATTTCACAAAATACAAAATATTTTGGGCTGAAATTTTTCAAGATATTATTTACCATTCTAATGCATCTCCACACTAAAACTTAGATAAACCCACATGACAGATTTTGAGAAAAATGCAAATTGGTTGTAGGTGATAATGGTCATTTTCTCAAAAACCGTGCATTGGATTGAGCTGAAACTTACCATATTTATTCTTCATGATGGTATTCATTCTCTATCCAAATTTCATGAGGATCCAATGCATTGTTTGTGAGATATACTCAATTCAAATTCAGCATTTTATGTGAGGAACAATATGCATGAGAAATATGAATGTGAATGGAAAACCAACAAGCATAGTAGCTCCTCCCCCAAACTGAATAATTTTTCATGTCCTCATGGAAAGTAGGAGTTGATATCTTAGTTGGAAAGTTTCCATGTCCCCTAAACTTAACATGTTGTCATTCTCTGATGCCTTGGAATATATAAACCAATATATGCAGCATTCAATGATTCTCAAATTTTCACAAACATTTTCATCTTTAACAACTGACCCATTTTTCAAATCAGCTCACTGAAAGTATGCAATGACTAGCATAGATCAAAGATCAACCAAACATGGAATAATCAACCTTGTCCCTGGTTTCCAAAAATTCCTTCAATTTGCTGGTCTAAATGTATCAGGGCTGCTACAGGTTGTTGTATTCCATCTTTGTTTCGATGTGTTGTTATAGGACAACTCACAAGAATAAGATACTTGCTGCCACCAGGGGTACCATTATTCAATGCTACTCAAATTCTTCTCCCCAATTGTCATGCCTTCTTCAAAATGTTGTTGTGGATGCCTTGAATTCTGAGTCGAGAAACCAAATGATTATATCTTCAGGAAGATTCTGCAAATTGACTCAAATTGTTGCACTCGTAATCTTGGAATAGGCATTAATTTTATTGATTGGGGTGCTGAAAATAGTAAAAAGATAAATAGTGCAATTAGAACCTTTTTTCATTAGCACTCCTATCCTATACTCATCTCAACTCATTACCATCAAATTTCCATGCCTTCAATAAACATAAACAATATCATACATCCCTGCATATTTTATGAGCATAAACATCATTTCCAAATAACAACAAACCCCAATCATTCATGAAGAGAACATCTTGATAGCAGCAACAATTTTCTCTGGTGTATGGCAGCATAGGCTTCTTCTATTGCTTGCAATAACTATGGGAAAAGTGCGTCTGAAACAAGCCACTACAGAAAATGATTGAATTTCCTTTTAATAATGACTCCCTTCTATTAGCATTGGTGTAATCAGCTATAAAATTATTTTCATAATTGCAAGAGAGGCTGCCACAAAACCACCATGCTACTACCCAAGAAACGATTATCATGCTCCATTGGTAAATCTTATGATAGGATAAACTGCTTTCAAACAATGAGGTGTATCAACAAGCATGAAAATAATGTGCAACACCTTGCAACTTGTTTCATGCCTGGATTAGCTGATTTCCATGAACTCTGCTATAGTATTTCCATCAAAGTGTTATAAATAACATCTTAGATCATCTTGACAACAACAACAAGTCTCCTTTAAATACTCCATTATAGATATCAAATGCTATGTCAATGGATTGCAACTTGATTGCCAATTGAAGGTAACTTGGAAACTTGCAACAATTGTGTAGAAGTGAACCAATGCATGCATTAATCAATCGTGCATCCAATAAACTAAATGCATTGCATGCCTTCATTTCACACTAATTATTCAATAAAAAATTTGATCAATTTCTTACTGTTGTTTCTTGTGTGGCAGCAGCAAGGCATCTTCTTATGCTTGGGTAGGTGAGATGTTGGGTAGGACTTTGAAGTGGATGTGCTTGAATTGTAATGGTGAAGTGTTAGAATTGAGTGGGCAAGGATGGGAATGGATGGAAATAAAATTCTATATATAAAATGGAAATGGTTAATGCTTAGTGGTTCTTCATGAAATTTCCCTGAATCTTTAATAAATCAAAAACTCATGCTATTTTACCTCAAGTGTTACCTCCATGGAAGCCTTGGTTGACATGAATGGAATGATGCTGGAGCAATATAGGTTGATCTGATGCTGAGACAGATGTATATGAGAGCTGCAAGTGGATGAGGCTGAATTTGATCCATGATGTTGTGTTGGTTTCACAGACTAACTACTGAGACAAATGATGAGGAGGAATTCTACCATAGAAGCAGAAATCCCATCTTCTTATTCTAAAAATCAACTGCTGGAATGAATATGGAAAGGAATTGAAAAACTACTGAACAAATGATGTTGCAAGTCACTGTTGAAACCATTAGATCACATAATCTTCAACTGCTACAAAACCGAGGTACAATTCTTACCATGCGAATGAATGTGCTAAAGTTGAGCATGGAAAGAAATCATTGGATTACCGACCATTAATGTATTCCGTTAACCAATGTGAAGAAACTCACCTTTGATGACAGTAAGCTCTAAAGTACCTTAGTGCATCTTGATAGGTACGAATGGATGTGCTGGAGTCGAGTCACCTACAAGATTTGTTAACCAAGAGGCATTGATGAATCCCCATGATTAACAACAAGGAAATATTTCATTGATTCATGCAGATACCAGGGCACTATAAAACTCTAATATCGATCCCAGATGATGTGTCGAAGTTGATGGGACAAGACCATTGGAAGGTGGACCTTAATGAATTCCACATCATCCAATACGAGTACAACATAAATGATTGTGAAGAATCATAGTGAAAAATAGAACCAATATGAAACTCATAAGTGGAAAGTATATGTGAAGTCATGATGTAGTAGTTATGGAAAATAAAATGGTTAAGGTTACTACATAGGTAGTGGAAAATGGGACTTCAACATGAATGGATTTTTAGGGTTTTGAAATGAGGAGGGTGAATGAATCTACCATAGTGCAATTGGCTTCTTGAGAGGTTTCTTTTTGGCAACAATTGGTAAAGGATTCTTGGCATGTAGCAATGGGACTTGACTTATGGAACATTGGTATGGTTTTCACATCAATCTCTCCATTTTTTATGTGCTCAATCCATTTGCAAATTGAGAAAAAATCTTCAAGAGTCACTCGTGCATGTATTGACCTTTTTCTTCTAAGGACCTGCAAAAACCTAGCACTTGCCTGCAATAAAAAATGAGATGATGGAAGAAGAGATATGATTGGTCTCTCTTAACCCAACACTTATGAAAAAAACAAGAAGAAATTACTTATAAAACAAATCCAAAGAAAAATGAACAAAGCAAAATCCATTTTATACCTGCGGGAGAGCAATGTCCATCTAGACTGACCAACAGTATTCTGATCATAGCTTCTTCATTCCTTGTCCAATTTGAGTGATTCCAAATCCAAATTAAATTAAATTCATAGGTATATTTTTTTTATAAATAGGGTTTTAAAATTCTATGTAATGATATTTCAAATCACTCAATAACATCCGGCATGACAAGGTGTTTTTTTGAATTATGGACTAGATCAACAGTCATGGGTTTAGGCTTAACTTTTTTGTTTGATAACGGATTGATGTGATTCCAATTGGATATGAAAGTATATTCATATAGGTATCTCCATTAGAAACATATTTCAAATCCAATAAGAATTTATGGGTCAAATAATCCAATGAACAGTCTAGGAAACAGAGTTTTACGAATGTTGATTTGTGATAGGAAGTCGGTATTTTGGTCATAAAATTTGCATACCATATCGGAATGGAGTGATTCAAATTGAGTTGAAAACTATATTCATAGGGTAATATACCATTGAAATAGTTTTTCAATATATGTCCAATAAGGCATACAAAAATTGACTGTCCCAGCTCTATTCCTAAGTTGTCTGCTTGACACCCCGTTAGTATTTGGACCATAAATTTTTCGTTTGATGCCCAATATCAAAAATTTGAATTGTTTTGGAAACTAGATTAAAAGGGATACTTGGTATGTAAACATATTTTAAAAATAATTGCATTTGGTCTCCCAAAAAAAAGGACTGTCCCAAATGTGTTTCTGTAAAATTTCAAGCCAAAATGTCACAAAAATCCAATAAATTAAATTTGGCCCCCAAAAAGTGACCGAAATAAGCGTGAATGTTTTTGGTGATTTAAATTTAAATATAACACACACCCATACCAAAATTTTGAAGAATTGAGCACCTAGATTGACTTACATAGTCTGTTGCAGCCACAACTGCAACTATTAAAAAATGACATAATGTTGAAATAAAGCATGTGTATTTTTATGGATGTGTTATATATAATTGAAAACCAAATACATGCCATAATGTGCAACACACACGTATCTAAAACTCATAAATTCTCACCTGCAATACAGTCACAGCTAGTGTTGCAGCTCACTATCATAGCTGGGTGTTGCAGATCACTGTCATAGTTGGGTATTGCAGCTCACTGTCATAGCTGGTGTTGCAGCTCACTGTCACAGCTGGGTGTTACAACTCACTGTCATGGCTGGGTGTTACAGCTCACTATCACAGCTGGGTGTTGCATCTCACTGTCATAGCTGGGTGTTGTAGGTCACTGTCATAGCTGGCAGTCACAACTGGGTGTTGCAGCTAACAAATTCATGCCAACGTTCAAGCTTGAAGGGTTCCATAATCATTGGCTCATTTTCAAGTAGATCCTTCATTCACCTTCCCTAATTACTATAATTTTGTTTTCAGGAAAGTTTTTTTTTTGTAAAAAATAGAGACAAATTAAATTTTGAACATTGAAGATAAAAATGATTTAAGCATTTTGCTCAAATTGTCAACAATTCCAAAACATTCTTGAAAACATATCATACCCATTCCTTATCTTTCTACCTTCTGATCTTCCATATTGCAACAAGGCGTAGGAAGAGAGCACACTTATTCAAAAAATAAAAAACTTAAAAAAAAACAAAAGCATGGTTTTAGTTTGTTATTCTATCCTACCCTATTCTACTTGGAAATATAAAAATTGTTCAAGTGTATGCATATTTCCAATGGATCCACTTTCGAAGAAGTGACTCAAGCAGGCTCATACTCCCAATATAAAAATATAACTTTATGAATGTTAGGATATGAGAGATCAAATTCGCTTGAAATGATGGTGCCAAGAATTGGTGAAGTATGGAATGATGCTACAGACCGATGACAGATTGAAACCAAGCTTCAATATAGTCTTTGTTCCCTTGATTGCTCATGGATGTTACACCATGAAGATCCTTAGTAAACTAATCTTCCTCAATGCATAAGAGATTTAGATCTATTGATATAAAGGATGCTTCAATTTTTGGTTCCAATGTTCATTTGTCATCAAATGTTATGTGTGGCATGTTGATCTTGTCTGCTTGCTTATGAGGACTAGAAGAAACTCCATCTGCAAATCTTGGATTTAAAACATGTTCAAGCCTCATATGGATTTGTTGCAACAACGCACAGTATTTTTGCAGCGGTGTAGGTGAGGTAGAACAAGAGGGAAATGTAGGAACATTTTGTAGTTCAGCAGTGTAAGCATACTGTACTACTTTATTATGGTTAGGGTGGAGGGTGGATTGGATAGGAAATTGTGTTGGATACCAAGGAGTTTGATGAGAAGAAATATGTGACTGATGTAGAGAATTGGTTTGTGAGGTTGATATTGAATGACCAAGTTGTGTTGCAGCATGAGAGAGAGTGGCCATGTGATCATAAGATATTCCATTCCATCATTGTGGATAAGGTAGGTAAGAGTTAAATTGAGGCTGCAACAACTGCCATGGTGGAAGAGTATTCAATGACTGAGTACGAAAGTAAGGAAATGGAGGGATAGAGTTTTGAACCATAGATGTAGGCCATGGTTTGTTAACTCGAAAAATCCCTCGCTCAGCTCTACGTGGCCTACACCACCCAAGGACACCCATGATCGACCCTTGTAACACCCCATTAGACCCTCACACCCTCAAAAAAGCTTAAGAATGAAGAAAAGGGCTTAAAAACCACAACAAGGAGCCTAAATAACTGTCCTAGGGGCTAAAACCTCCAAAAAGGGCCTAAAACCCCTCAAAGGAGCCTAAAACCCTAAAAGGAGATAAAGTTAGGGTGGAAGGGGCTAAAATCCTAAAAAAGGGGCTAAAGCCCAGACCAAGGGATTAAAACCCTAAAAACCCAAAAAAAGCTATAAAATGAGGGTGGAGGGTCACTCTCAAACAACACCTCTCTTGCATACTATTATGCTGCCCATGGATGCCTTGAGACCTCTTTGCCTCTCAAGCCACCCACACCCCCCCTCTCTTCCACTCACATTCCCCATTGAGCCATAGCTCCTCCTCCATTGTTGAGTGAGATAGAGAGGTGCTTCCTTCCAGCCAAGGCATGGTGGTCCATTTCACCAAAGGAGAGGTATAATCTTGTTTTGTTTATGCATTTTTATTTGATAGCTTAGTTGTTTTCTGACCATTATTTGTTTGTAGGTTTTTTTATTAACATGTTTTTCAGGTTTATTTCTATTCATTAGTTGTTTGCAGGTAACCAAGGCGAAGCCCTAACCTTGTTTGCAGAGGGGCTTGCGGCCATTATTTCTTGTTCTTTGCTTTCTGTCTGTTTCGATTTCTTTACTGCATTTTCCACACGCAGGAACCTACCCTTCTATCCTATAGATAGAAGGGATCCATTCCTGCCCCTGTATCAAGGAGAAATCCCTGCTATAGAAGTGGCAACCATAAAAGATCGATCCCACAGGATCCCTGGTTCAGTTGTTTTTCAAATTTCAAGTTTTTTAGTTTATGCCCTAGTTTTAGATATTTCTTGTCAAATCTAGCTTAGATCTAGTTTATTTGCAGTTTTTATTGTTGCCGAAGCCTCTGCAAGGCAAATTCGAGTCAGTTTGGCCACAGTATAGGTTACCGTCGGCTGGATCTGACTCAGGATCAGAAAAATCCCAAATCCGGGGCAGGTCGCACTTATCGGGCCTAAACAGGGGATGAGGTTGCTCTTTTAGGCCTCACAGGCACAACCAGGTCGCCCTTTTCCCCCCGAAATGTGTGACTTCACACAGACAGGAAGACTGCTCCTATATGTGAAATCTGTGCGACCCCCTCACCCGTTTCTAGAAAAAATTTGCAACCCCCTCGCTGAAATTGAGCCGAAACGTGTGGTCTGTCAATCAGTACTTAATTTTTAGTTTAATAGGGACTTTCAGTGCGGCTCAGCCACCTGTGTCCAGCACAGTAGTTCAATTTTTGTTTCTATTTCAGTTTATTGTAATTGCATCAACAAACAAAGTGTAAATTCAAAATAAATTTTAATGGCTTAATCAATGAATGTAGCTTAACTAAAATTAACATAAAACTAACTGTCTTGCTTACCCTTCCTCCTCTACCCAGTCATCACCCTTTGGGGTGTTCTGGGATATGAAGAAGGGCATAGCTCGTATAGTCTTAGGCCCTTCACTAAATATTGTTCTAAACCATTAAAAATGGATGACCTGGAAGGTAGAGGGGGTAGAAAAGGAGGGCTTCTCATGGCACTAAGCGTCCTCCCTGTTGACCAACCTTGCATCCAGGAGGTGACCTGTGGATCTACGGATGGACCTAGTCCCATTGTGTTGAGAGCCCAGCACCGTCTCTTGGTCTAAGAGGAATATAGTTGTAAGGTAGTCATCTAGTTAGGTTGTCACATTCAGGGTTAAAAATGTATCTGTTTACAAATTATTCACTGCTTGCACAACAATGATATGAAATCTGCTACAATATGATGAATTCATAAACCATTTGCAGCCACCTAATACTAGAAAGATAGAAAAAAATACACCATACCAAGTAATCAACCCAACTCAGTTCATGATGCTGAGAGAGCCTTATCAATTTACACTAAATTCAAACAAATCCACAATCTTTGAGGACATAAGTCCCTAACTGCTTCAACTGTGGGAAGTACTTGGGCTCAGCCCAGAAACTCATTGTGAGGAGTACCACATGAACCCTAAAGTAGTTGGCCGCTGAGAGGAATTACCAAGCGAAATGGGCAATGACCACCATCGATTGAGTAGAAACGCCCTTGAGGAAAAATCCAAGCGCTATCTTCTGGAAGTCTTGGTGGCCGAGTGACCACTTACAGCCAATAAGAAGCCATTGAAACTGGGGTCCAAACATCATCCCCATCAGGTTGATAAACATCTAACACAATTGATCCCCCACACTCTTCCTCACACCTAAGAGGAGAACCACCACCATTCGAGACATTAAACTGACACCATTGAAACCATTCTCAGCGATCTCCCACACCATCAAAAGGCCACACAGCCTCTGATTCAGATTCAAACCCATACCAATCTGAACCAAACCTCCATACTGCACCATCAAGCCCCACAGACGGTGCAAATCTGGATCCATTTTTCGGCATAACCATAGCAAGTGGACCCATGTCCACACCAAAACCTGTCACCAACAACCCTGCAGGTGGCCCAAGCACAGTCATGCAAACTATCATCAGTCAGCTGCCACCACCCATAGTGACCAACCAAGCTGGCCCACTTACAACACATGGGGGTAGTGGCCCTTCCACACACACTTCCCCTCCTGCTACATAGGGGGGCAGTGAACCATCCACTTACATTTCCCCTACTGTCATACATGGGGGCAATGTCCCCTCCACCCACACTATCCCTCCCACCACAATTGGGGGCATTGTCCCATCTACAATGGCACAAACATTACCCCCAGTTATGCAGGTACATTATGCACCTGCAAACCCCACCACCATCCCTCCCCCATCTCATGTCAACCTAGGGTCCAGTCTACCTTTCATGGCTCGTCTTAACTTGCCTGATTTGGCTCGATTAACAAATGACCCCATTTGCCATCAAGCCTTTTGGCCTCCAATGCCAACTAAGCTGCCATCAGACATCCCCAAGTTTGAAGGCAAGACAGGGGAATGTCCCAAAACCATATTATGACATTCCATCTATGGTGCTCATCCAACAGCATCGTAGATGATTCCATTAGGCTGAGGCTATTCCAACACAACCTTACAGGTGCTGCGGCCAAATTGTACATTGAGCTACCGTAGGCCAAATATCCAGATTTCAACTCCTTAGCTTTCATGTTCCTGAAGTATTTCCAACTCCCTGTCAGATATGACAAAAGGGTGGAGATCCTGTTATCCTGTCGCCAAAGCATTGCGACACATATAACCGACCACATCCATGAGTGGCGACGACGTCACAGCTTATGTAAAATCCAACTTGACGACATGATCTTCTTTGATTGGTTCCTTAAGACCTTGCTCCTGCCTATAGCAAAGGACGTCGATCCGAACGTCCCCAATCCAAAGAGGAGGCCATACTAAAAGCCCAACTATTTGACCTTATCTATGCCCAGTCTAGATATTTGTACACTGTCATTCCAGATGCCCCCTGTCCAAACACCTTTTACTGGGATGCACCGGGGGCATCTCATGCTACAGACGACATCATAGGCTCGGTCTCCCAACAGTCACAACACCATCTGACACCACCTACTGTTACACCACAACCAAGCAACACTGCTAGTGTTTCTTACCAAAACCAAACTCTGGACTATGCCAGAATGATGTCCCAGTCCGGAGCAACCTGTTAGTTTTTCAACATTTAAGCTAGCATTATGTTAGGATCTTTTCACTGAGAGAATAACAAGCACAGCAATAACATAAGCACACCACAAGAGACAAGAGACACAAATAGTTTTGATCGGGGAAACCATAAATGGAGAAAACCCCGCAACTTCCTCTAAGATAGTATCACCACAAGATGTAAAACCCCAAAACAGAAAGATGCACTCCAACAGTAGTAGTCTTCTTGTCCCAGTATATTTCCTTCTCCACTAGTGCGCGACACTTGAGAGAGCAAGTGATGTATTTCACAAGTGATAAATAGAGAGACTCTCACTCTCTATTTATATTCTTTCGTTCACTTGAATTGCACTTTCACATGTAGGCTCAACTTACAATTACTTACTCGAGCCTACACCTTAATTAGTGTATAATAACTCAATTGCCCCGAAACTGTGGGGACTTACCTAATGACTTGATATGACTTGTTTACATTATTAATCTTCCCGATTGGAACATCGGGGCATGATAACATGACTCAAATACATAATAGAAACATCCCGGAATAAACATCGGGTTACAATACATAAGATACATAGAAGAATACATTCCGAAGTTACATATACATCAACACTCCCTCTTAACTAGGAAGGTATTCTTTCGACATGATTTTCAGCATTGGTCTTCTTCTCTGTATCAACTGGATCATCTTCGTCAACACTCCCTCTTAACTAGGAAGGTATTCTTTCGACACGATTTTCAGCATTGGTCTTCTTCTCTATATCAACTGGATCATCTTCATCTTCAAGTCATCTGGATCTGGATCATCTCTCGATCTGGATCATCATAGAACTGTATCTGGATCATCACTCGATCCGGATCATCATAGAACATCATCACTGGATTTGGATCATTACTCGATCTGGATCATCATCACTAGACTGGATCTGGATCATCACTCGATCTGGATCTGGATCTGGATCATCTCTCGATCTGGATCATCACTGCTGGATCTAGATCATCTCTCGATCTAGATCACTTGGAGTCATCATAACTGGATTTGGATCATAGCTCGATCTGGATCTCCTCTGGTCATCATCATGTGTGTACTATCTCGTCATAGGAAGTTCTACAGAGCCATCCCTTTTTCATGCTAGTTGTAGGCCTAGCCACCAGGTAGGTCTTCGCCCAGCACTTACATCTGACCTGCTCATCAGAAAGGCATGCCCAGCACTCACATCTGATCATGTAGTAAACTACAATCACATCAGAAAGGCCCAGCACTCACATTCACTAGCATGGTAGGAACAACAACTACCATCTGTGAAATGGCTCTACACTTACATCTGACCTACTCGTCAGAAGGGCATCACATCCATCCAGGCTGGAACCACATCCGCCACAATGATGAAAGAACCCTGTTCTTTTCACCCATGCTGGAACCACATCCGCCACAATGATGGAATACTTTCAACTAGGCTGGAACCACATCCGCCACAATGATGAAAGAACTCTATTCTTTTCACCCAGGCTAGAACCACATCTGCCACAATGAAGAAAGATTTATGCACTTACATCTGACCTACTCGTCAAAAGGGCATGCACTCACATCTGACCTAGCAGGAACTGAATCCTGCACCCTCGTCAGAATGGGCCCCAGTCCCAGACTGAGCTACCTGGTAACTGACCAGGCACCTCCACTCTCCCTGAGAGTGGCAGTTGCCCTTACATCTGTCCTACTCGACAGAATGGCCAACACTCACATCTGACATGGGAGGAACCTAATCCTTTAGCCATGAACAGAATGGTTCAGCCCTTATATCTGACCTACTCATCATAATGACGGTAGCCCTTACATATGTCCTACTCGACATAATGGCCAGCACTCACATCTAACATGGGAGGAACTTAATCCTTTAGCCATGAACATAATGGCTCAGCCCTTATATCTGACCTGCTCGTCAGAATGGCTCTCTCTCAGTCCTATACTGAGTGTTCCTGGTAACTGACCAGGTGCCTCCATTCCCAGAATGGCAGTCAGCACTCATATCTGACATGGAAGGAACCAAATCCTCTCACCATGACAGAATGGCTCAGCCCTTACATCTGACCTACTCGTCAGAATGGCTTGGGATCTATAGCACTCATATCTGACATGGAAGGAACTGAATCCTCTCACCATGACAGAATGGCTCAGCCCTTACATCTGACCATGGAAGGAACCAATCCTCTCACCATGACAGAATGGCTCAGCCCTTACATCTGACCATGGAAGGAACCAATCCTCTCACCATGTCAGAATGGCTATGGGTCTCATCACTTTCTATTGGAAGGAACCTCAATCTGGAGAACACCAAGTCTCTCTCTGAAGTACTCGAACTTCAGCCTAGCCAATGGCTTCACCAATACATCAGCTATTTGTTCCTCCGTCACAACATACAGGATATTCACTGCTCCTCTCTGCACCATATCCCTGATATAGTGATACTTGATCTCGATATGCTTCAACTTGTCATGGAACACTGGATTCTCTGACAACTTCACGCAACTCTGGTTGTCACAATGTATACAAGTAGCATCCAATTGGAGATCAAATATATCAGACAGTAGCTTCTGAAGCCATACTGCCTCACAACTAGCTGAACAAGCTACGACATACTCTGCTTCAGTTGTACTCAGTGCCACACAGGATTGCTTCCTGCTAAACCAAGAGATCACACCTGATCCCATACTAAAGCAACATCTTGAAGTACTCTTCCTTTCGATGGCACTTCCTGCCCAATCTGAATCAACATAACCCTCCAGGTTAATCTTCTGATTCGCATCGTACTTGAGCCCATAATCAACTGTACCCTTGCATGCTTTGCAACCATCAGGTGAACATGTCTCAATGTGTTCACAGCAAGGCAAATATCTAGTCTCAGGTACATCAAGGACCCAATCATCTGATGATACATCGTAGCATCAACCGTCTCTGATGAAGCATCACTTAATAGCTTCATGTTCGATGCCATAGGTGTGGTCATGCAGTCCATCATCCTGAACCTCTTCAGGATCTCTACTGCATACTTCCCTTGTCCAAGGAAGATCCCATCTGTACTCTGCCACACCTCCATGCCTAGAACAATAGTGCATCGACACATAACAGGAGCATCACTGGTCTTCTGTCTTCAACCTTGAAGCAAAAATTGGAATCCTATTTACTTTCAGTAAAGCCTAGAGTCATCAGTAATCTTACCATCTTGTCGTACCATGTCGAACCTCAAGATATTCTATAGTCACTCCCTCTGAAGCAAAGCATCATACTTCCTCTGTCTTCTGTGCTCTATGCACTGAAAACATTATGTACTGGAGTGACGAGTAGCTTCCTATGCTACTAATATTCTATGTGACCATCTAGTGTATAGACTTGCATCTTCAACCTTGTAGCAAAGGTTAAGATCTTCATCAATCTCATCATGTATGTGTTTCAACTCTTACTGGTTGCAAATGTCTCTTCGTAGTCTAGGCCTTCCTTTCATGAGAAGCCTCATGCTACGAATCTTGCTTTGCATCCCATGATGTTTCCATCTACTGCATGATGGAACTATGAACTTCTCTTCAGGTCTCGATACTGTGCCTTGACATCATTCTTCTTGAACTGGTCTTCCCTTTCTTCTTGGTGGCTGGAAGGTTCTGCATCAATGATGTCACTGCACTCGTCATATTATTCTTCATTTTGAAATGTCATCACTTGTTCTTCGAAACAAGTTTCATCCTTCTTTGCTTGCAGGCGATTATGTATGTGATATTTCCTACAAGTCAAATGCATTTGTATGGTTAGAACATTTCATATGGAATATTCATACTGGCAAATACTTATGCATAAATATATGATCATGCAACTACTTTAGCCAATACAACATTCATCCATATCTCACTGAGACTTTCTAGATGCCTTCCATCTCTACCAGGACAACATTGAGATTGTGCACTAATCCAATATGTCAGCAAAGAGGTTTCATTCTAGATAAGTAGTAATGGAGAATTTGTATAGCACCATGAGCTACTTACCCATCGCATGCATATTAGTATTATACTGTCATTAATGCAAACATCCTATCATGCATAATACAATAACTGAATATAAACAAATGCATAACAAAACAATGAAATGACAATTGAATGCTTATCTATATTTATTTCGTGGGTACACTGCTTCTTGAGCCTTCAACTTCATCATCTTCTTCATTCATGATAGCACCGTTTCTTATCCAAATGGTAAGAAGGATAAGAAGTTCTTCAAGAGTTGAGTTCTTCATATTCCTCATTGCTTGAGGGATCTTCTTTGGAAGGTGAGAGCTTGATCTTCAATTGCTCCCATCTTCTCTTCTCTTCTTATGATTCGAGCTTCTTCTTCTTCACAGAGTCTGCTGAAAGTAATCACTTTCTTCTGGAACAAATTCCTTGAATGAATGAATTCCACGATCCTGGGAGGCCATTCAAGGTGGCCATCATCACTTCTGCATTCTTCACTTTTTCTTTTATCGCTTCAAGTTGTTCTTTGATTTGAGAGACTCTTATGACTGTATGGTCTCTGCATTCTGGATCTTCACATTCTTCAACTGATTTCTTTAGGTCATATTCTGATTTTTGTTCTTCCCTTCAAATAGCTTGAAATTCTGGAAGACCTTCAATAGCTTTGCTTACAATGGGTAGTGCTCTGTAATGCACATGTGCAAGCCTTCTATGCCAAATCTCATTTGGCTCTACTATTTCATGGATCAAGGATTGTTCTGGATGGCCCTTCAATTTGTACAAGCCTCCTTCTTGTTCTCCAATCACTACCACATCATCGATAGTATTTCCTTGAGTCCCGTCATATGTTTGGAAGCCCCACTGTCTATGAGTCAATCATCACTTCCATGAGTAATGTTACCTGTGAGAGCTGATATCAGAACATATTCATCCTCGCTTGAAGAATATTCACTTTCATATCTGGATCTCTTTCTGGATGGTTCATCATCCTCTGCAGCATGAGCATGATGTCTTCTTTGGCCTTGACCAAGTTCTTCTTGTGAAAGGCTTCTAACCTCGTCTCCCTCTGAAACTGGAACCTCTATACTCATGTAGGTGTCCAATCCATTTTCTTCAGAGAGATCAAATACTTCCAGGCTTGGAAGTTGTTAACTTCCCCAAGCTTGTAACCAAGCTGATGTGATCTATCATATTGAAATGAGAACCTCAAATGGAAATAACAAAGGATTAGATCTTACCGATTTGAGGTGTCCGTCCTTGTCCCGGAGTTTGCTGATCTAGGGTTTGTCATAGAAACCCTAATTTTCAAAACTTGGAATATTTCAAAACTAATTGTATAGATAGATATATCTCTTCAAATGGATCTATCCAATGTACTCCTTTTCTGGAAACAGTGGAGGGAAGCTACCAGAACAGGAAGCCCTAGATTTCCAATTTCTTCTGCAGAAATGCCTGTTACTGTTTCTGTGATATCTCTAAACTTACTGATCCTCTGTGTCTGCAATTTCTCACTGAGGTAACCTCACATGTCCCTGATCCAACACCGCATGTTTCATCAGAATTTGTTTCACCATTTGGGATTTATTATCCTTTTCCCAAGGTGACCTGTTACAGAACTGTTCAGAACAGCGAAGTTGTACGGCATGCCACGTGTCAATGGTTCATATTCTGAGTCTGATATTTAGACCACCGAAATTACAGTCCGTGCCCTTTCTGTAACATCTTCATACATTCCATTTGGACCTCTGTAGCCCAAGATATTGCAATTCTCCCTAGGTGTCATGTTTATGGATGATTTCTGGAAGAGGTTGGAACCCTAACTTTGAGAGATCTTATCTCCCATAATATAGTGAATATGAGGCTGATTTTTGGATACAGTGTTCATCAGGATTTTATCTTCGTCCCCTGCAATTTTCAGCTTCTGATACTTTTCCAATATCGGAATATAGCGACTGTACCAAAACTTAGCAGTTTTAGTATTTAGGGTTTCTCCTAGCTCAGGGTCAAACTAGGGTTTGACTTTCCCGGAGTTTCACCCAACCAAATTTCTTGATCCAGGTCTCTAAAATTCAGTTTTGATGAGGAGAAAAATCCTATGCTGGTCTCACTCAAAAATTCCTCTTCTGTAGAAATCCCTAATTTCCACATCGAAACTGAAAATGCTTGAAATTGAATTCCGCATCGACAGAAAGATGCACCCTTCAATGGAGAGTCATCCTAGCATACTTTTGCTGAAAATATGTGGAGGAAGATCCACAAACTAGGAATCCCTAGTTCCCACAGCTGCACAGTGTCTTCTTCTCAGGTTAGCTCTGATCCCATGTTAGTTTTTCAACATTTAAGCTAGCATTATGTTAGGATCTTTTCACTGAGAGAATAACAAGCACAGCAATAACATAAGCACTCCACAAGAGACAAGAGACACAAAGAGTTTTGATCGGGGAAACCATAAATGGAGAAAACCCCGCAACTTCCTCTAAGATAGTATCACCACAAGATGTAAAACCCCAAAACAGAAAGATGCACTCCAACAGCAGTAGTCTTCTTGTCCCAGTATGTTTCCTTCTCCACTAGTGCGCGACACTTGAGAGAGAAAGTGATGTATTTCACAAGTGATAAATAGAGAGACTCTCACTCTCTATTTATATTCTTCCGTTCACTTGAATTGCACTTTCACACGTAGGCTCAACTTACAATTACTTACTCGAGCCTACACCTTAATTAGTGTATAATAACTCAAGTGCCCCGAAACTGTGGGGACTTACCTAATGACTTGATATGACTTGTTTACATTATTAATCTTCCCAATTGGAACATTGGGGCATGATAACATGACTCAAATACATAATAGAAACATCCCGGAATAAACATCGGTTTACAATACATAAGATACATAGAAGAATACATTCTGAAGTTACATATACATCAGCACAACCACTTCCTATGCACAACCTGTGCCACTGCAGCAGGCTTAGGCCATGGCATGGCCAACACAGTAGTACGCGAGGCAAATGCCCACATTTTTGGCACCACAGCCCACCCAAATTTATTATGCACCACCAATGCAAACGGTTCAAGCCCCTGCCCCTGCTCAACCCACTCCGTTGGGACAAGTATTTTCACAACAAAATCGTCCCAGCCAGCCTGCCCCCAACAATCAACAAGGGCAAGCTAGAAATAATTAGCCCCGGAACCAAGCCAATAATAAACCACAGGGAGGCGGTCAACAACCAAACCCTCCCAACAATGCCACAGTGAACCAATCCGCCCAAAACCCCCCACAAACAAATTCTCCTAGATGCAACGCCCCATTGCACACAAACCAACTGTGCACACTCTGTGAGGTCTATGGGCACTACACATTTGAGTGTCCCCTCATGGATCATGCCAAGAAAGGAATTCAGAATGAAGTTCAACAGGCCACCAACGCTGCAAATCAAATCCAACCCAACCCGGCACCACAAGGACCTCCTCCTATGGTGCTTCAAAACCCACTACATGTCCAAGGGTTGGTGGCAACCGCATCCCATCCCCAACTCAATCCCAACACTCTGGGGGCACCTCCCACGGCTGAAACAGGTGTTCACCACCTACTAGCCATGATGCCTAAAGAGGTCAACTTACAAACTAGACGAAATCAGTATGGTACCACCACCGAATTCACTGACACATCAGCAGCATATACGTCCAAATCGGTCAATGCACCTCTTCAGTTACTCCCTTTCCATTGCCCCCCCATACGCCGAGTGGACAACAACGTCGTAGCTAGAGCTGTTGTCAGCTATAGCATTGTGGATGATCTGGCCCAAACACCAACAACCATGTCCGCCCTGGAGGTACTCAAAACATGCCCAACATAGTGGAAAGCGTTACTAGCCACCCTTGGGGCCGTAGACCCCTCCGGCTCCAAGTTAATCATGTTCGACACGGAGAATGGAGAACCACGCATGCCATCGACCATCGCCTTCCAAATCCTAGTATCTATCCAGCACTTGGTTGTGCACCAATGCCTAGTAGATGAGGGAGCATCTACGTGTGTTATGTATACTCTAGTTTGGAAGAAACTAGGATCACCAATTCTACAACCATCCTCCACAAATCTGCGGGCTTATGATGGCCATCCCACTAAAGCCCAAGGAATCCTCCCCCATGTCCCCATCACACTAGCTGGGAAGACAATGCTGATCGACATAGAGGTCGTCAACACTCAACTAGACTATAACCTTCTCCTAGAAAGAAGTTATATGTATGCCATGAGAGCGGTCACGTCAACTGTCTTTCATCTCATGATGTTCCCCCATGAAGGGAAGATTGTGACAGTTGATCAACTCACTTATCATGATCCGCAAGGGTTAACATCATCCGCCAATGTTATCCCTTCCATCACCACCATTGAGCCACAAGGGATGACTAAACACGCTAATGTCATCCCTGCAATCAACACTATGGTTGACAACACACCAGACTACCCATTTTTCAATGTGGGCCCTGGGTTGTTTGCTGATCCCACCATGACTGCTCCTTTCCCCTCAGTGTCACCGCCACCAACAAAAAATGAGACTGTAGACTTGTGCATGGTCTCATCCAGCACCGCTGCACCCAAACAACAACCGCAATCACAACATCACCCATAGCAGCAGCATTATGCACAGCCGCAATCACAACCGCATCCCCACACGCAACCAGTAGGGAGTTATATGTGCTCATCCCCAGTCCATATGATTCCCTTCCTCTTTCCCCCACCTGGTGTCATGAGCAAGATGGTAATGGCAACCTTAAGCCTACCCAACTTTACATTGGGAATTTTGGTGTGGTATCTCGATCCACTGGCTCAACTGGTAATGCACCAGGTTGTTTTAACCCTGGTGCAACCAATCGCGGTCGAGTCTCACCCTCCACCCGGTCTGCAAAAGCCAACCACCTCACCCGCATCCGCACCACCCCACCTGAAAAGGGCCAGGGGAAAGAATGTCAAAGACACCGTAGAACTGCAACAAGTCCTGCCTTGTGCCGTCTGCGAGCAATAGGGCCATCCAACTCAGAGTTGCCCTAAAATCCCAATGATCCATGCGCATTTAGATGCCATGGATACAAACAAAAACATCCCCGTGGTTGAACTTCCAACCACGCCGATAGTCAGAAACAAGGCATTGAGAACAAACCATGCTTGTGCCCTCTGCGGTTTGTATGGACATTACTCTCACCATTGCCAAGACCTACCTAAATTTCAAATGGCTCTAACTGACCTCCATCAACATTCCCTTGAGTCTGAAATCACCTTGATCGAAGAAGTGCAACCCCTACCACCTTCTTCAGATACCATGTCCATTTACATGATGTCCAATTCAACTGACCCGCTTATCTCCACCCCCAACAATGGTCCATCAAACCTATCTCTTTGGTGCTTCAGCAACGATGAGGAGATACTTGAAGCTCTAACCACCCCAGAATACCCATGGGATGACATGCACCATCGCTTGTTCTTCCTCCCCGAAGACTTGTGTTGCAGTCTGACCAGTTTTCTGTGGAGACCAAAGATTTCATCCATGGGAAAGTCGACTGGTTCAAGAACCCCATCCCAGCACCAGATGCCTTCGAAGAAGGGAACATGGCCAACATTTCACCCACCATCAAAATCAACACCTCAACCAATTCTGATATTGTTGAATAAATCATGCTAGGGGCATATTGCTCCCTGGAAGAGGTTGCTGCCTACAAAGCTCTCTTCCAAGAATTCCGCAACATCTTCTCCTGGTCTTACACCGAAATGCCCGGCTTGGATCCATCCATCATGGAATACCACATTGACACATGGCCCGATGTGGCACTCGTACACCAAAAGCAATGGCCCATTCACCCTTCCAAAGTGGTTGCGTTTAAAGCCGAGATAGAGAAGTTGTGGACTGTTGGCTTCATCTACCCCATTGCGTACACCACTTTGGTTTTTAATCCTATTCCCGTGAATAAAAATAGGGTACCATTTGCATTTGCATAGACTTCTGTGACCTCAATGGGGCATGTCCTAAAGACAACTTCCCCACACCCTTCATCGATTAGATCATTGATGCATGCGCCGGACATAAAGCATTTTCCTTCATGGATGGTTTTTCCAGATATAACCAAATCCAAATCCAGAAAGAAGACCATTACAAGACGGAATTCACAACCCCATGGGGCACATTCACATATCGAGTCATGCCCTTTGGGATGAAAAACACTGGAACCACCTTCCAGCGTGCCATGACACACTGCTTCCATGACCTCATTCACATTATGTTGGTTTGTCTCGACAACCTCATTGCGCGGTCGCAGAAGCAAACAAAGCACATAGACGACCTGCAACAAGTCTTCCTACGATGTCATAAGTATAGAATCCACTTGAACCCTTTCAAGTGTGTTTTCTATGTCCCAAAGGGCCGTCTACAAGGATTCATCGTGTCACACAAAGGAATGACTGTTGATCCCTAGAAAGTCCAAACGAATTTCCCTCTAACGTCACTCCTTTGAGTGACAACGTTACAACTTGTATTATAGTCTTTCTCCTTTTTTGTTTTACACGTTTTTCAAAACTGAGTCTTATGTATTGTTTCCTCTCATTGCTCCAGATGTATTACACCTCAAACTAGTATATGGGATCCGCTGATGGAGCAAGCAGATGGTCTTCGAACCTCACATCAGTTCCATGGGTCATCTACTCCCCATCGCACTAGTTGATCCACATCGACGGAATATGTGTGTGCATCGTGACCAACAACTAGGCAGAATATGATGGTATCAATGGCCTCTTGGCCGCCGCTCTCCAGTTAGGAATTCACCATCTTGATGTCTTCTTAGACTCCCAACTACTTGTTTCTCAGTTGAACAACTACTATCACATATGTGATCCTTGCCTCTTTATAAAATTCCTGCACACTAAACAGATGGTTAGAGCATTTGAATCCATCACATTCACACATGTCCCCAGAAACCTCAATAGTGTCGTAGATCAAATGGCTAATGATATTCTAAATTGGCACATTCACAATCATATATAGGAAACATACAACCACAACATCATGCATAATCATATTAAAAAATACACACAGTGTAATAATACATCACATAGGCATTCCACAGCATCATAAAAAGACTCACATAATAAAACCATAAAAGCGCATCCACGTGCATCAAAAATATATATAGATGAATAGATAAGTCGCATGTCTACAACATGTCCAATACAAAAACAAGAAGCCACATATGCTTTCTCAACAGGATTTACATAGCGACAAAAAAACCCCTAAGTGCACCAACGCACTAGGGACAGCCCCACTAGGCTACTAATCTAACTCAGACTCATCATCTGACTCAGTGTCATCGTCTTCCCCAGAGGACTCATCCTCTGCAGGAAGATCACCTCTCGTCGTCCGGCGAAAGTGATCACAAGCCACAGCCATCTTCCTCATCACACTAGTCCACTCTAGAGGAAGGTTGTGAATAGCGGCAATCATCTCACTACTCAGATGCTACCATCCATCATCTGAGACCCCAGTAGCAAGCCACTCCAGATACGATAGCACTCCATCCATCTCCCTCTGTCACCTGCAGGAACTCCCAGCAGGAACCGCCGCAGGAGCTATGGTAACTACCCACCTCCGATGCCCAGGCGGCAGGCGAGGACCAATATCTGCACACATAAATAAGGACACCATCATTCCACACATACAAATATCAACCAGCTCAAACTACACTATGTATAAAGATGAACATAAAAACATCACACATACATACCAGCTGGTCCCCACGCCTGGCCGGGAGGTCGAGGCATATCGGGGTCCCCCTGATAGTCCATACCCATGTACGGGTACTCCTTGATCACAACTGGAAGCTATTGCCACTGCTCTAATAGCTCCTCAGTAAAAAAGCAGCCCACTCTACTGCCACCCTCTCAGATCATCATCTGACACCACCAGTACATTCATGGCTCCCATGGACCACTATCCTGCACAGCCCGGTGCGGATGCAGTGTAGGTACTTTCTCAAAAAAGAAAGCACACATGAAGGAGCCAAAACAAAATCCTGCCCCAGATGACTTCGACTTGTTCAGCTGACACCAAACAGCCTGAAGGTACATCTGGCCCCATCCACAGTACGTGCCCCCTATAGCACGCTCTACTAGCTGAAGTTGCCCTCTAGAGATTTTGTGGCTCCCCGTGGAACCCAAGATACACAGTAATAGTGTCGCCACCGCCCGTGTTGACAAATTCTCGATGTCACACATCAAGATATAAGAGCCACACACATATGCAGTAGCATAACAATGCTTGTCACACAGCTCCTCCAATGTCTCCCCTCGAGCCAACACAGGTTCCAAATCACCAACCACTCCCAACATAAGGAGCCTAGTAAGGAAGTACACATCTGCTAGCCTAATCTCAATACGTTGGCCCTGAAAGAGGAACACCTCCTCGTCAACATCCCAGAAGCTCACCAATGTTTGCAGTAGCAAACCCAAGCTCTTCATGAGGGGTATCCTCATGAACTTCAGCAATCCGCAATGGGCCAGTGTATCTCTCACATTTCTATCTCGTAATGATGCCTCCCGAAGGTCTTTCTAGTCTCTCTCTCGCCACTTGATCTCAACCATCCTGCACAAGTGAAAACCCAGATGTCAGCCACAACTATCATCAAAAAACACCCAATAGAAGCCAAGTCGCACCTATTTGGGCCAAATGAGCGACCAGGTCACTCAAAAAGGCCCCACAGATGTGACCAGGTCGCACCTTTTCCTTTGAAAGGTGTAACTTGGCTCCATGAAACCCCAAACTACTCGTGGAGGGCCTCCAAGTGACCAAATCTAGAAAATAAACCACCAAAAAGATGAGATTCAGCAAGAGCTCTTACCTGCAAGTCACGACACTCGAAACCATCGATTAGATCAAGAGAAATTAGCAAATGAATATTTAGGGCCCACCTCTCCAACTCCACAATGAACAGTGACAATGACACCTCATTAAGTAGACCCCACCCTTATATAGGCCCCATTTGACCTAATTTCTTCCGATCGACATAACAGAACCATGCGGACTCCGTTTGAGACACCGTTTGCACCACTGGTTTTAGAATTCCACCCTCTATCTCTTTATGAGACCATCATCTCATGTTTAATAAATTAATTTCAGGACCATTTCCCACAAGTCACCTCAATTTACGAGCCACAGCATGTTGATGCAAGTGTTTACGGACCTATACTTGTATCACTCTTACCTACTACTACTCATGCGAGTTCTCAGGCCACCGCCCGTTAAGGGTTACCATTTTCCAGTTTTGTTTTGTATTTTAACACATAGTTGTATTTTCTATCCACCACACCTTACGCGAACCTTTGGACCACTGTCCACAAAATGATTTATTTTTCTTGCATGTATTTGGCATATAAGTGCCCCCGGACTTGCACTCACATCACATGTAGTCAAGTTCATCCACCGTAACTCACACACATGCTCTCTTGACCTCTGTCTAAGAGCCACCTCGGTTTGTGTGCCTCTGTCGTACTGACTTACGAGCCTCTATCACAATCTATCCTATGCCTGTATTGGTATGTTTGAGAGCCTTTTGGTCCATCCATACTACGCGGATGACCTTTAAACCACTATCCACCGTCCTGACATGGGGCACCACCTGTGCCACCATAATCGGTTAACCATGCTGAAGTTTCATTTAAGCTCTTTTCTGACTCCTTAAAACAATGAAAATATAGTTGAGCGCAGCTGCTTCCTTTCCCACTCATTAAAGTATAGGAAATGGCATCTACATCGTCTCATTTACCTCCTTTTGTGGACCATGTAGACCATTAAATGAAAAGGACCACCTTGGCATATTCAAACAAAGAATGTTACCCTCTGCATACTTTTATGCTTTCTCGGGCAGAGGGGCCACACTTTACGAAAAAGATCACCATGGGTTGTCATTAAGCTCTTTTCTAGCCTTCTCATCAAGAAAATATTGCCAAGCAAACTTGGTTTCGTTCATGCTCATAAAAGTATCTGAATGACCGTCCAGTCAGTATAGGTTTAACATTTTCCAGCCTGATTGGACTACCAATGGTAAAGAAGTCTCTCATCCCCGACAGGATGGGCGAGCTCTCCTATGTATACTTTTATCCTTTTTCGAGCATAAGAGACTACCAACGAAAAAGAGCCCCCACTAGAGTCTTCTTCGTGCTTTCATACTCTCTAAAACTGAAAGCACCATCGAGCATTTACCTTCTTGGGCTCGCCAAAAATCCATGAGATCATACCACAATGGTGTCCCTAGACACCACCCCACAGAAAAAAGTTGGGCAGCGTTCCCACATTGGGTCACCTTTGTTCAGGGTACTCTGCAATGTGTCTTCCTTAGATCCCGTCAATATCAAAAGTGTCTACCTCCTCCAAGTATTTCCCATCTGCAGTGACACCCCCGGTATTACAGCTATGACCCCATTCCCGTGATTCAAGCTTCATTTGCTGCCTGGTCCTCCCTACCGTCATACTCTGAACAAAGGAAGTTTGAGTCTACCACACTCCCCCTGCCCCTGTTCAATTCTTTCCCTCCCCCTCCCCCACCCCATTTAGTGGGTCAGTTCGCGGATTGTCTCACACCTTTCGGTTATCTCCCTCGTACTTCTAGTCAAGGAAACACCATTGCCTTGACTAGGGGCAGGTCTCACTTTGTCGATGACAACACACATATTCCAGAGGATAGACCCAGAGGTCCCTGTATCCTAGTTTCATTAACCTCATTAATGAGTTCCTTGGACCACTTGAGAGGAGTCCTTAGTGCCTCTTGGGATGGTTGTTTCTCACGTGCTCGACTCCAACTACATCATCGCACCATTGAGATTCGTACAGGGTTTGGTCCGCACAGTATTCGGTTGAAGACCCCGAATGTCACCTTATTTTATCACATTGATGAGTCTATTCGAGGGACCTAAACAGGTCATGTCCCTTGTGATTTCCGGGTTGTGTTGGAGACAATGTTCAGAAGCCCCAGTAGTGCTTCTATATAGATTTATGATTGATGTAGCATACTTGTACCATAGAGACTCTGACTCTCAATCAGCGAGTCCATATAGCTATGTATCGTTCTAGATCCAACACACCATCAATCATGAAGATATAGCATTCCATAAGAATTCCATGGGTCCAATGTACCATATCAGCATTGTATTCAGCCTCACATTGAGGCAACCATCATTGTATCATCAGTTGTATATGATCGGCTCTTGTATTTTAGAGCATAGATCAAATTATTCTTTTGAAATTGTCACACATTATTTGTATCTCACCCATTGATGGGAACCATATTAATACAAAAACCAAAAGCCACCATGCCCCAGCCTTGGAAGCACCACCTCTACGCAGCAAATCCTATTATGTTCGTTGGCCATACGATGAGCTCCTGCCCTCACACATTAGGGGGAAATATATTAACCCAAAAAATCCCTCACTCAGCTCTACAAGGCCTACACCACCCAAGGACGCCCATGATCGACCCTCGTAACACCCCATTAGACCCCCACACCCTCAAAAAGGCTTAAGAATGAAGAAAGGGGCTTAAAAACCCCAAAAAGGAGCCTAAATAACTCTCCTAGGGGCTAAAACCTCAAAAAAGGGGATAAAACCCCTCAAAGGAGCTAAAGTCAGGGCGGAAGGGGCTAAAAGCCCAAAAAAGGGGCTAAAGCCTAGACCAAGGGCTTAAAACCCTAAAACCCAAAAAAAAGCTATAAAAGGAGGGTGGGGGGTCACTCTCAAACAACACCTCTCTTACATACTGTTATGCTGCCCGCAGATGCCTTGAGACCTCTTTGCCTCTCAATCCACCCACACCCCCCCTCTCTTCCACTCACATTCCCCATTGATCCATAGCTCCTCCTCCATTGTTGAGTGAGATAGAGAGGTGCTTCCTTCCAGCCAAGGCATGGTGGCCTATTTCACCAAAGGAGAGGTATAATCTTGTTTTGTTTATGCATTTTTCTTTGATAGCTTAGTTGTTTTCTGACCATTATTTGTTTGCAAGTTTGTTTATTAACATGTTTTGCAGGTTTATTTCTATTCATTAGTTGTTTGCAGGTAGCCAAGGCGAAGCCCTAACCTTGTTTGCAGAGGAGCTCATGACCATTCTTTCTTTTTCTTTTCTTTCTATATGTTCCAATTTCTTTACTACATTTTCCACACGCAGGAACCTACCCTTCTGTGCTATAGATAGAAGGGAGCCATTCATGCCCCTGTAGCAAGGAGAAATCCCTACTACATGGTTGACTTGACTGTTGCAATGATTTGGTTGCAACTCCCATATCTCTTTGATATGTTGCTTTCATCCAGGGTATGGAGAGGAAACAATCCATGGAATGCTTCAAGTCACATATACCACAACTTTCAATACTATCCAAAGGGAAATCCCTTTCTTCTCTTATTTCTTCCTGCTTTTCCTTATCCTGCAAAACATCCAATTATGTATCAGCTTTAGGAATTTCAAATAATTTGTTGATTTCAGCTCCTATAACTCTTGTTCTTGTAGCATATTTCAAAGATTGAAAACAAGGATTACTATAATTCTTCAGTCTTGAAGTTTCCTCTTGAATACCTTCTACGTAACTCACAAATATCATCATATGTTAACTGAAATACATTACCTGTTCCCATCAGATTTAATATTTCAAAATATTCAGCTTGGATTCCCTTGAGTAGAAGTGTTTTTAAGGTCTCCTTCCCCAGTTTCCTTTGTTTGGATCTTTGGAAGTTATATTGAAAGCGTTCCATGTATTCCTATAGACTCTCTTCTTCTCCTTGTGTCATTTTGAATATGTCTTCATTGACCCTGCAATAATCTTGGTACCTTTTCAAGAATACATGTTTCATGTCTTCCCAAGTTTGTATATAATTCCCACCTAGGCTCATGAACCATCAGAGGGTTGTTCCATTTAGAGTAAGGGGAAACACATTCAACTTTTGATCATTAGCACAATAACCATATCCTCTACAAAGTACTTCAAATTGAAATAAAAATACATTAGGGTCTTCATTTTCCAAACCGTGAAAATTTGGTAGAACATGTGGGGGAATGATTTTTGTTGGCGCCACTCTTCCTGAATATTTGATGGGAAATTCGAAGGTAACAACTTCTGCATCTTTCCTGCCTTCCATCTCTTCATTATATTCTTTATGTGCTATCTTGAGGCTCCTCCTTCGAATGTTCTTGTCAACTTGTTAGTAGAATGGGTGGTGCTTACAACACCACTAAGGGGAATGATAAGATTTATGCTCCAAAGATTGAAAATGAAATAAAACTGAATGTAAAGACGAAAAATTCACACTCAAAATAAATTCAATAAACTAAAATGCAATCATGCAACCTATATGCCCTACTTTAACAATGCATCTACAAAACAATGTCAGATGTACCTTTGCACCATTGATAACTTCCCCGGCAACTGTGCCAAAATGTTGGGCCCACTATATTCCAGTTAATTAAAACTTAACATGCAGAGTGCTAAACATAAATTTTCAACTCGAGGAAGTCTTTTATTTCAAAGCTATCATGCAAGATCTATGCAAGAACAATTTCTACACTATTATCTATTGGTATGCAATTGAAACTCTTTGTAAACTAGATCACACCTTCTTGAAAGTAAATAAATCCTCAAACCTATTCATAAAATCAAACTGTAAATCGAACACACTTCAAACAAAATATATTCCTATGAAACAAGGTCTAATTCCATAAATCTAAAAGAAGTGTTGTGTTGGCCAACGATCTATCAAAATGAATTAACAGGAGAACACTATGATAAATCTAATGAATAAAAACATGAACTAAATAATAAAACAAATATACAAAATAACACACTTACAATTAAAACTACCAGCATCTGCTCAGGGAAGAGGGACCTTCCTCCACTAAGCAGAGTTGGATCTCCACAATGAAAGTCTACAACTCCAGAATTAAGAAACTGCCAGCATGTATCATCAGAATGGAATGATTACAATAGATCTGGATCAAATCCTACATCATAACATTGATTTCTCTTCTCCCCCCTTCCTCAATGAGATTGATTACATATTTATACATAAAATTATCTCATGGAAATGAGGAACTGAATCCCCAACTTGTGATATGTAACAACTGAAACACAGTTGTAACTGCTAACAACTTTGGAACCGGCCGCAACAGTAAATCTAGAAAATACCCTCTCAAAGAACTACCTGTATATTGCAAACCATGTCTTTGTTTGGAAATTTACTCATGATTCAGGTAAATGAGGCGGTTACGCACAAAACCCATGTCTTGTATTTTCAATATTATTTTCCATCTGCCTGTAAATCGAAACATGAATCAAGGTGTTCTTATCTGGCATGCATTTTTTGTTAAGGCTATAACAGCTAGCTGTGAGCGTCCTGTACATGACAAATCACTCCACAAACCATCATTAGTAAAATTATGCATAATAGTCTTCAATTCATCAAAGATAAAGGAAAATAATCGTTATTAACCACTTAAAACATCAATGGAAGTAGTATGTTGATTTACGCACAGTTACAACAGATGGATGGAAAATGGAATGATAAATGGGCGATAATGGGAAGAAAATGGATGAAATATATGTCGATAAGTGATGGAAAAATGGACAATTCCGTGGCCCAACACATGGTATGAAATAAGATTCCTAGAGCCTCTGAATATTCATGTTTGATTCTATATCCTATGAAGGAATAAAAATCATATTAGATATCATTAATCCTGAGTTGGGAAGACAAAGACGAGAATGAGCATATATGAGAGACAAAACCCTTGATTAGTAATAAAGGAAGAGATGTCAAAAAGGAAAGTCAATAAATTTTAATTTAAAAGAGATTCTTAAAATCTATGGTACCTGATGGACATTCCAGGTAGTCTTTCTTTCTTGAGGAACAAAAACATGTACACAAATAGTTATTTTGAGAGCAATAATTTTTTCACCGGAATGGAAAAACAAAAGCCATAAAATGGAGGAATGAAAAGAACAAGAATAATTGAATTTTTGGCTCTGTATAATAGAAATAGGAATTTTCTCTTTCACATATTTTGACAAACACTTTGCAAGCAAACTATTACCATTGTGATTCCTAGTTTTTGTAGGTTGCATATGATGATTTTGGGATCATCTAATTTGTGCAAACAAGGAGCTGGTGGGCGGAATTTGAATGCTTTCCACACCTGACTTATGTATATTTGTGCCAACGAGTTGCGGCCACCACAAATCCTACAATCAATGGTATTTCCTGCACTTAAAAATAAAGACAACATATAAGTAATTTATCTTTCTCTTATTTGCTTCGGATTTCATGATAAGGGTTTTATAGGTACATTTGCAGGGGTTTTCATGAGCCCTCCGACTATGAATATAACGACATCGAGAAAAAGGGGTTTTTGATTGCAACTTTTAGCATCAACTAAAGCAATTGTGTGCCCAGAATACAATTATTGATTGAAAAATAAATAAATAATAGTTTTATTGAAAATTAATTGGTTGCAGCAAAAGGGTCTCCAATTGAAATGGGATCTTTGTACCATTAAAATCCTAATGAGTTTTTCCATCAATCTTAAATTTGAATGCGATCCTTTTCTTACCTTGGGAACTGAGACTGGTGTGGAAGGGTTGTGCTCCATCCATGATTGTATAAGATCCTAAGTTCAAATCATCGAGCTCAAACATTGTCTTTGTTTTTCTTCTTGTGCTAGGATTTCTAGTTTCATATTAAAGATAAAGGACTGATTAAGTGAATACATAGTTTTTTTTTAATTTAATGTTATTTTATCATTAATCATGACTTAATCATTGAGAAGCATAGGAATAGTGAAACTTTACCCAATTATAATATTACCTATTTAATATTGTAAACTAACCTACCTATAATACCTTTTTTGAAAAAAACCTACCTATTATGCTTGGGAAATTGAGTGAAGATAATAAATTTCCTGACAAGGTTCCATACGTTAAATACATCTATTGGTAAGCATGAAAAATTCACACTAATTGCATATCCACATCCTTGGACCTTGAATCCTTGTGATGGTAAAATAAGATGGTGTGCTATCACTTCTATACCGTCCCATAAAATGTCCCTTGCTATCATCAGAAATGTGATCCTTTTAGACACTATACTATTGTCTACAGTTTGAGTGATGATAGTTCTCTCTCCATCCAACATCCCTATGATATTTCCCTTCATCAAAGGATTGTATCTTGTATCTGCTATGAAATTTTTCCACACCAGTATTCCTATACCCATTCATATACAAGAACTTTGCAGAATTTTAATTTGTGCCAAAGCTATGAAATTTATTGATAGTATTGTTCCTGTAATAGGGCATATAGTTGGGGAAATAATCCAACATGTCATGACACCATGCAAGAAATGTATCTTTCTCCCATGGGAAAAAAACCTCCTTTAAAAAGTAAAAGAAAATAAATCAACCCACTTCTAGACTATCGATGTTCATCATGAATTCAACATCTTTTACCTCAACCCATGAAAGTATTTTTGTGCAAATGGAAAAAAATACTTTCACACCCCAAAAAATCCATTAAAACTATTAAACAAAGTTAAACAACCACATGGGGATTAAATTGGGCATAAAAAAATTCAAACACTTCACATAGGGTTTTCTCATCTAAATTTGCAAAATACAAAAATTCTCATAAATGGATGAAAATGAAGCAACAAGGGCAGGAATCGTTACTTGAATCACGCTCATGTCTGGCTATTCAATGCAAGGTTTTGAATCCACGCCCACGGGTTTGTTGTTGAATTAAAATTTATTGTGTAAATATTATATGAGGTATAAACAAGAAGTCTCCATTCTCTAAATATTATCTAAAGTGAAGCCTCAATTGCCGCTACGATTAACCCCTTCCCACCAGAGTCTCAATTTCATGAGAAAATCGAACAGAAGCAACAAGGGAAAGAATTGTTACCTGAAGCACAATCATGTCTCGGTAATCCAAGGTTTTGAATCCATGACTAATGGTTTGTTGTTGAATAAAAATTGATTGTGTAAAGATGATATGAGGTATAAACAAGAAGCCTCCATTCTCTACAAATTATATGAAGTGAATCGTCAATTGCCTCTTTGGCTGACCCCTTCTCGCTAGAGTCTCAATTTCATGATAAAATCGAACTGCCAACCTAGGCCATGGTTTCATGACCATGGTTATAGTTATCTCACACAAATTCATTTGTGTTGTGGTTTTTGTTTTTGTTTTTATTATATATTATTTATTTATACTTCTTATTTTTTTTTATATTTTATAATATATTTTAAGTGTCAAATTTTTTAGAATCAATGTTAATATAAATATAAAATCGGAGTGGTGTGATCACTTCATCCAAACGTGTGTCTTTGTGATCTTATGTGGTCATATGCGACATGTAGAGATTTGAAATTGGGAGGATGAATCCATAGAAAAGAGGAAAGTACTTTATAAAACATAAGGTAAAATGAAAGTGTTTTTATAGTGTGTGAAATGAAATTACTCATGACATGGATATTTTGAGCCCTGGATGACCCTAATGGCACCTGATTGTTCCTAACAACATTTGAGTGAACCTAATGCAACTAGACTCACCGTAAAAGAACGAGGATGACCGTGTTGATGATGGATTATGGAAAGGATATTAATGACGACGATTATGATGATAACAATGAGGTTGAGATGAATGATTATGATTATGATTATGATGATATATGATGATGCCAATGATGTTGATGTTGGCGTTGATGTACTCATGTATGTTTCTAATGATCACAGTTATGATGGTGACAATATCAATGTCAACTCTAGTTACCACCATCATCAATGTTGTTATATGCTCTAACTTTGTCTCTTCATTATGCAAGTAAGACAAGTGGTTGTACCTCTTTGAGCTCCATCCTTTGATAGTATCCCAAACCACACCACATTCTTGTGTCACTTATTTCCTTGAAGAAATGAATCTTCTTTCTCTAAAACTAAAAGACATTACCACCAAGGGTGTTTCTCCTACCATATGGGACCTCATGTAGATGTCATTCCATTTCCACCTTAATAAGCCACATGACCTTCACTTGCACATGGAAACTTTTACACATTAATAAATGACCAACTTGAAACACAAATGATGTGTGGCATCATCATATATTGAGATATCATCCCTCACCTACAATGTGGCACCACATTACTAGAGGATTCTAATAAAATATTCATCAATTCACGAGATCTTAGATGACTAAAGAAATCTAATTCCTGATAGATAAAAATAATGCGTGAATAGAAAACCCTGTAAAGCGGAGTGAATTGGGTCCTCTTTATCTATAATTCTTGTTCCTTTATCCATATTTCATATTTTTCATGATATCCAAGGCCTCTATAATGTTTATCTTCATGTAAAGATCCTCCTTGTAAATAAGTTTGGCATTGTCATCCTAGTCTACTTGAAAGAGTGCTCAACTATGGCATACTTTCTTATGTGATTATGAATAATGTCCATAAATCACTCTTTATGTCTCACTTAAATTGAATAACTAGTCTTCTGAACATAGTATATCCCATGAGATAATGGAATAGAATACAACCCTTTTAAATATCTTCCTCAAACAATTCACATGCTTCACATTATTCAAACATTTTATTCTTAATACCTAAAATTTGGACTAACTATTATGAACTTCAAGTATGTAAACATATTATAATCAACATTTTAAAGTATAATATAGACACATTATAACTCTAAATATGTTCTCAAGGATTACACTCTACATTATGGAGCATTCTTTTAAAAAACGACTACGATAACTCACTAACGAAATTTAGTGGGTTGCTTCCAATCATACAATAGAATGATTTTTACATTTCAAACTTGATATATGGATAAAAAATCATAGGTTTGAAGTTCTCCTAGGGAAACTTATAATAGTTTTTAATTGTGACAAGGATATATGAGCTTGTGACTATAATTTTTTGCATCAAGAAATTCAATAAGGAATTTATTTTTACAATGAAACTATGTCCTAGAACCCTCTAGTAGTAGAAATAATCCAAGTAGGGTCCATGGAAGTGATCCCTTAACAATGCAAGGCTTAAAATGATCCAATAACAATGCAAGAGTTACTAAGGATTTAATATTTCAAACATTTATTTTGGTTTATATAACAAGGTATGAATATGATCATAGAGACAATACCAATAACAACAACTACAATGTAGAATATAGAAATCTATTCCACGATCCTTTATATCAATTTATGACAATGTTTAAAAGAAGAATCCTACAATAAAATCATTACCAAACCTGAACTCTTTGATAAGATAAAATGATTAGGGATGTCCCTTTTTTACTAACCTATCATTTTATTATCGAGTTTATCATGGTTTAATAATCTTATAGAGTTGACACACCCTTGACATATAAATATGAATGTATGTACCTTTTGTTTGTTTTCTATTCAAAATATTATTAAAAATATATATTGAAACTCTAATTAGACATTAATTCTTAATTCATAACTACTCCAAATGTGAAAAAAACCTAACATAGCTCCATAATTGAAAAACCGTGCATAAAATATTTTGAATTTCAATATCATTAAAATCAAATAATGAATTCCTTTTCCCACCTCCATTCCATTTCCCATATCCCTCCCAACTCAATCTTGACCCCAACTAAAGAAAAAAGGAAGCAACTTCTATGAAGATCGTTAACATGGTATAACTTTCAACAAGGAAGAGATAGTGTAAAGGCGCAATCGTTGACCAGAGATGCAATTGAGAAACATGTTGAGCAAGCAATCACCATGATTATTATCTGCAATGCTTTATTGGCATTTCATGTTGGCCAATAAAATCTTTCTCCACTCAAAATAGTATGGATTGTATCTCATCTAGAGCCTAAGCTGTGCAAAAATCAAGTCACGGAGACAAGTATCATTTCTTCTATTGGTATGTATTCTCATGATTATTTTTTTGAAACATTTTGGGAACTTGGATTCTTGTATGTGAATGGGGATTCTTCCTAGATTTTGCTCAACAATTTTTTGTGAAAAATATTGAAAGAAATCATTCTTTAAAAACACTGGAAATCACCTTTCATGTTGGTTGTTCCACTTCAAATGATGGCTTGGAAAAGACAACTAGATACAGGAAATAATGCACCAAAAATCAAAGGATGTGATAGCTCAATATGTTGGCTGGAAGAGGCATTCTTCTATGGAAATATTTCTAGGGACATAAATATTAATTCATTTATGCTAGTAGTGGATTTTATGATCCATGATTTGCTTGGTCAGGGAATAAGGAAGTGTAGTTCATGATTTCACCCAATCATGTGTCCAAGGCATCACTATAGATTCTATGGTGGAATTTTATGTGACCCCTATTCTAGGGGAAGGAGCATGCTTCTTGAGAGATTTCATAAGAGTGAACCCCAATGAGTATGTGATGTATGTTGGGTGAGGTTAGAATCAGTACAAGATAATTTGATTGAAAAGGTGAGTCGTGCAACACAACCAACCAACCAAGGTGAGCCCTTGCTTTCGGTAATAAAATCACGGACTGTGGCATCCTATATTTATAATGGACCATGATTCCCATGATATTGTAAAAATACATCAAAGAGGTACGCAGGAGAGCCTATTCAAGAGTAAGATCCCAATCTAATGAATAATACATCAGTAGCAGAGTAAAAGGCAGGAGAAGTTCCAAATCCTACAATAGAAAATCTAGTTTGGGAGAACCGAGATTTAGCATTTTAACCACGGGTACCATAACTCACTAGAGCGGAGGTATCGGAATAGAAAGAGTTAGGAGGCTAAATCATAGGTAGTAGCATAGCTAGAATTTCAACCCATAGCAAAGTGGATGGGAGCAGATTGAATAGATTTCGTTGATCCTATGAAGGATGAGGCATCATTTTCAGAGGTCAAGGTATAAGAAAGAGACAAATCCAGCATCATGACCACTCGAATAAAGTAATCCTAGCTATATTCCTGTCAATCATGCGATGATGAGATAGCGTTATCCGTCTCTCCCCAACCCTTTTCCATACACTAGGATGATGCATAGATCCTAATAATCATAAGCTATAAAATCATGAGCTTGGGGATAAAGTAGCTAAGGTGGATGGAAAATAATATCTTCCTGTGCCAATCGCAACTTCTCTTTGTCTGGTTCGAGGAAAGGAAGAGGAAGTCAATAATATGTTCCAAATCCATTATTGGCAGAAATCAATATGTTCAATAATAAACAAAGGTATTAGTGGCAGCAGATCAAGATGGAATTTTATACCTATCATCAAAATCTAAGCTAGTCAGGGGGATACTCAGCAAACACACTCATTCTCTACCACCAAGCTATATACCCATATGCCTAAGCTAATGAACTTTATGGCTCAACTTTCTTAGTCCCATCCACAGAAGTTAGGATACTAGCAGCATCGGTGCAGATAAAATATCCACTTAGACCTTACTCCACTATTGGCTACTGGTAAATATAGCGAGCATGTAATCTTATCCTAATGAGATGGAAGTTGTTGGAAATATGACTAAAGAGATGAAAAGGTGCACATGATCCTCTGTTTAAAATAACATAAATTTTGGCAAGTTGACGTGATAGATCTGAGCACTCTCAGATCTTGGTTGAATTTTCCTTGGGGACAATCTATGGAGTATGAAATTTATAAGGCCCCTAACACCATACCAATATTTTTCAAGGTGAGACTTGACTTTATAGTATCCGAGTTTCCAAGAGTTTTATTAACTGCTTCTTTTGGTGTTGACTGTAAAATCAATGCATCCTCTATTTCATTAATTTATTTTACATAATAGATTTTCTTTTGTTAACTGGATTTGTAAGGTAATAATAGTGACCGATACAGTGTTAATGGGGTTCTCACTTACTCCTCAACCAAACTCTGCTCAGTCCTACTGCTGAGTTGAGTTAACTTGATCCCAAGTTGAATATTTGGTGGTGATTCAATGGAGTTTAGCTCAATTTAACTGTTAGTTTGCTTGTCTTCCCTTCGGGATTATCTTCCTAGTTAGCGGACCAGTTGTTGGGGCCTCGTTGTATCTCTTCACACTTTTAAAGCTCAAAGATTACCTTGGTATTTTCTATTATGTTTTCTCCCCTCTTTACTATTCTCATTATATAATTGGTTGCATTGCAAGGGACTCTTTTTTCTAGTGAATGTTATGTGCCTTATTCAAAATTAGATTTTTTTAACTAATTCCTTATATGAATTATGGTGTTAGTTGGGGCTTTGACATCCCACTAATATGAGCCTGATTGTTATAGAGACAAGGATTTTTCTATCAATTCTAATTTTCTCTACAATAGATCCAATATAGTCAATTAACTATGGAAACAGCAAGAAATAGGCAAAATTGTAGTAGAACAGTATAATCTATAGTAAATTCAGCAACAATAGAATATAATAGCATCTAAAAAATAAAAAATGCAGTACTGTAAACTTCATATCTGCATTGAATTACAGCACATAGGACACGAAAGGGTTCATGTAAAGGTATTGGATGCTAACCCAGACTAACTCAAAGAGCAGCTCCCAGTTTCTCATAGACTACTCGTACAACACGCTCACCAAACACGTCCTACTCTCAAGCCTAAGAGCATGTTTATGACTAATATTTCTACTTGTGCTTCAACTTTTACATGTGGGAGAAATTCTCTTACATGATAACTTAGTCAAGTAAATCTATCTCTGAGTTCTACTGAACTGTAACATACAACCTCTAATGCGTCTAAAAACCTGTGCTAACCCTTCTAATAAATCATTGGTCTCACCTGCTCCATTTTCAATCTTTGCTAGGAATTGTCACTTAGCTTGAGACAATACATTGTCTTTTGGCAATGTTGATAGAGCCCCCTTGATAAATTGTTTTATCCCTAAAGTACTAGATGTGGAAGTATTCTTGGGCCATCCCCATGAAGCTTTTTTGGGGGTAGATCCTTGCACTAAATAAATATTTTGACAGTAATATATTCCTCAAATAGAATTTGAAGGTCAATCCCCTTAATACTATTTACAGTTTCAGATATGATATGGTCAACTTTAATTTTCACCCTTTGTTTTCAACATCAACATAGTTATCAAAAAGTGGCTAAGTAACTTTAGAGGAAGAAGAGTGATTACTTGAATTTGATGCACTGTGAGACTTTGACTTGTTTGATTTTGTTCCAGTCTTATCAGAATACTCTTTTTTAGCATGCACCTTCTCATTCCTGGGAAAGGCACTAAATCCGTTCTCCTCTCCATTATTTTTGTAGTCTTTCAAATGTCGACCATAGTTATATAAAGCCAATTTTTTCACTTTGGACAGAAACTTAAGCCTTAAAGTTTATTGGCAATTCAATTATGTACCAACTTTCTGACATGGGTGAGCTCTTGGAAAAGAAAAACCAGAGTTGGAACTGTAGTTTTCCTCCTGGTTTGTGTTTGAACCTTTTTTTCCAAAAGCATTCTTATTCCTTACTATATTACTAGTATATTTAATGTCAGTTCCTAAAAAAATGAATTTTTAATATTAGAGAGCAGCTTCAAGATCTTGTATCATTAAGTTGACTTTTAGAACCAACCTTCATTACAATCATTCACAATGTTATATGTGCAAAAGCTAATCCTACCTTGTGAATTATTATTGCAACAACATCGATTTTGACTCAATATTGAGTTGCAGTTGTGCCTCCTTTTGTCAAGGTTGCTATCAATTTACCCCAGACTATTCATATTCCAACAGAACTTTCCATATTTTACCATATCCATCTTAGATCTGTTCTTGACTAGAGGGAAGGTTCAACACTAACTACTGCCTTCTTAGCATCACCTCCTATTCCACAAAGAGCACCACCTTTTATGAACTTCTTTTCCTTCTGTCAAGCACCTCGGGTATTGTTAAAAAAACAAGGTCATGGGAATAATAAAGATTGTTGAAAACATGAGCATCTGCATTAAATTTGGTGCCAACTAGTCTGATCTGTAAATATTCATAGAATATTAAACAATACATCAATTTCAATATGAGATATAACAACCAAAGCACCAGGATTTATCATCTCTTGAAGTGAGCAGATGCTACTATTGCAACAATTTTCATAATCTGATTTTGCTTGGTGTGTTATTATGCTAGGTTATTTTATAAACTTTCTTTGCATTTTTTTAACAACTTTATGCACTGTTCGACCAACCTCAGAACATGCACATGGATTGAATATGTTAGTATATAAGCCGCAATCCCAGTAGACCTCCAAGAAGCACCTATGGAGTAGCAATATCAACTTGGTTGAGAGTTTGATGAGCAAAAGATGATACTCCATCCATTAAGGTACTAAAGAGAAGAAAATAAGGAAATGCAACAGGATTAATTCAAAATCCTTTGGTAGTTATTTGTGTTGTTTCCAACTACATAAAGTACAGCTATGGTTTCTCTTACACTTTCAGACTTTCGTCAGTTCCACAATTCCACCTGCATTACCAGCTATTGGCTCAAATATATTTTTATTGTCAAACAGTATGTTGCAGTATTGAGCAGTCCTATAGTAGCTATTCCTATGCCATAAAGCCCACCTTGGAGATCCATCAGCCTCAAAATGAGGCTTGAATTTTGTACATGCCAGATAAGGTAGGTATATAAGTTGCAATGCCAATAGGCCTCCAAGAAGCACCTTTGGAATAGAAATACCAACCTGGTTGAAAGTTTGATGACCAAAATATGATACTTCATCCATTAAGGTACTGAATAGAAGAAAATAAGCCAATGCAACATAATTAATTTGAAATCCTTTGGTAGTTTCCAACTTCATCAAGTGCAGCTGTGGTTTCTCTAACACTTTTAGGTTGTTGTAAGTTTTACAATTCCACCTGCATTACCAGCTATTGGCTCAAATATATCCTTTGTCAAATTGTTTCGTGTAGTATTGAGCATTCCTATAGTAGCTATGGTTGTGCCAAAAATACCACCTCAGAGTTCCATCAGCCTCAAAACGAGGCCTGAAGTTTTTCCATACTAGAAAGCAGACATAATTGCAATTGTGATGACAAGAACTGGAAGAGTTGTTGATTCTAAACCCAAATCATCTCCTGCAATTATATTAATTTCATCTTCTGTAGAGATCAACATTGCCATTGTTCATATAGCCTCGTATTTGTAGTCTGTATAATATTGACTGTTCCAAGCAAAAGTATATGTTGTTGTGATTCTACAAGCCCATGTAGTGAAAAATGTGACCGTGATGTAGGAGATGGATTGGTGCATAGAAGGCGGCATGTAGACTCAACAATTGGACAATCTACCAAATTTAAAAAAAAATAGACACAAAATATCCTTTCTGAAGTATTGAGATAGCATATTTAATAGGTGAATTCATACTTGGCTCACTTGTACTTCTATGGAAGGTTCCCCTCATGCAGATATCATTAAATCAAGAGAATGTAAAACAAGTGGGAAGAAAATAAAAGCATATGGATATTTATTCATGCATTAGTTAACTATGGTTTCCCCCAAATATTATTGCACTGATTACCTCTGCAGAAATACTTTCAAACAGGCCATCACCACAAGCAGCACAATCAACATCATTGTCTTCAACCACACCACTATGCCACCAAGATTGTTGGGTTACATGGATCCTCTTTAGGAATACCTTGCTCCACTTTAAGGAAACAATGATTAAAATGTTGTCAAGGCTGCTCAAATATGATTTTCTTAAAGCATTTAAAACCACATATGTCTGAGACTCCAATTTTAGTTCTAGATTATGGATCTTGGCCATTGAAATTCTTGATTTTATCAACCAGCCATTCAAATAAGTGTGAATGTACAGACTTTTCCAGAGCATCACCGGGAGGAGGATTAGATATTTTTTATTGTTTCCATCTTGAGTCTTATTGTTTTGTATCACACATGAAAAGCTTTGTTGCATTTTGTAGATAAAAAGAAAATGTCTTGTTGTTCAAGGTTGAGCACTGAGGAGTCATCCACATTCTTTATGGAGCAAATTCAATTATCACTAAATGCAATAAAGCTGCCAGAAGTGAAATATAGCATATTGTTCTTCAAGATTTTTTCTAGAAGTGTTGAAATGATGGTGTAAATTGTAATATTCACTTGTTTCCAAATGTGGACCTTACTTGTAATTAAACCTTACGACTATGATCCTAGACATGAGAAACCCGCTAATTATCACTTTACCCCATATTCCTTCATTGAAAGTTACCCTCCATGGGTTTTTGTTGCTACTGCCTGGCTGAAGACATGAATATTATCCTCCAGATTATATTGTTCCATGTTGTTTAAGGATTGTGTATTAATATTTGGTAGCTGGTAAGTATCCTTTGGATACTTTTGTATGTGTTGTCATCTTACATAAAAGGATAAATAAAATAATATTTTGATAGATTTACCCCTCTATTAAGCTTCGGAATTTGTTTTTCCTATCGAAATCCTTGTTTGCTTCCAAATTTCATGCAAATTAACTTCTAAAACTTCTGGTGGGATTTAAGAACCCATTAGTCCATTCTTTCATATAGTTAGTCATTAGTAAAGAAAATTTATTTTGGTCATATGATAACTTATATTTCTCACTTTTCCAGCTTTGGCCATGGGAGAATATGAGAATTGTGTTGCGTTTGAAAAACCATCAGCTGTGGAAGCAGTTATACTGGGTGCTTTGGCTCCCGGTGAAAAATGTGTGTTCACTTGCAATTATTTGTTTAGATTAAATTATTTCATCTACAGTGCTTCTCATTTTCTGCATTATATACGAATATAGTTCCTATGCAATGACATTGTAGAGCCCGACATGGTTGGTTCTCAAATGTGTGATGTTGTTCCTAGGAACATGTCTTGCAACGATGTTGTATGCTGCCTTAGATTCTAGTAGCTCAGGTATAGTATTCCATGTTCCTGTACTTGTTATGCTCTCTAGCATGTTATTCATCCTCTTGAACTGGTAATTTTCTTTCCATGGTCCCTGAACAAAAATGAAATAAAGTTGACTAAGTTGGAAAATAATGGATGGGTTGCATGGTGTAATTTCTTGGAACATAATTCATTCTCAAAGGAGTATGATTTTTTATCGTAATAAGGACATGTGGCATTTTCCATTTACCATTTACTTCTAGTTCTGTTGAGTTCTTTATATGGTGTCTTAATTTTATACCTAAATTATTACCATACTGATGCCCATTTTTGCTTATATAAATAGATAAACTTTATATGGAGATGCAGATCAACTATTTCAGGCAAATATATTCCCAGTAAAGTAGAATAGATTCATCCAACTATCAATGACAGGAAATATCCTAACTAGAACAGTATAAAACTGAAAGAGAATTTTGCTATAATCTTTGAGACATTTTTTGATGTGATATTTCTGTCACCTTGGCTTTATCACTGCAATTTGACTCTAGCATAATCAAATATACACGATTGTCTAAATTCATTTGTTCTGGAAAACATTCTTCATGGATTAATGTGCTATCCATAGGTTCTATATATTCATGCCAAATGGTTGACTAGGACTTCATTATCTCCAAGTCATCATGAAGTTATTTCTTTCGACTATCTGTGTCCTAAAATTTAATAGATAAAAATTTGTTACCTTGTCTTATGGTCAATGTTGCCCTTCCCTAGTCATGAATTGTTTGAGCCTTCCTAATCCACAAGTTTCCAAATAAAGCTAAGTATGTAAGATCTACTGGGTAGGTGTTATAACTTAATGGAGCATAGGACGATTACAATCATTACGGGGAAGCGTAATAGTTCTTCATTCTCCTGAAGAAGAATGAATCCATCATTCCCTCAACTCTCTTATTGTCATTCATTCTATCATTATGTCTCACATTCATATTTAAGAGTTTCACACTTCTCATGTTGTGTTCTCCATTGATTTTCTTATTCTATCTGGAATTCGACCAAACCCAACATTGTGAAAGAGGAATTTGCAAAGCTTGGATTAGAGGTAGACGGTTGTAGGAAAGCATAGAGGTTGGGAAAGCTAGGAAGTCTTTACTTGCTATGTATTTACTACTAATTGGATGCTTGAAAGCCAAGTTATATGCTTGTAGGCTATTTCAGAAAGCATTCAGTGGATTGGACTCTCTACCTGCACTGAAGAGCACTTGAAGGGAAAAAAATCCCCAAGGTATTGTTGAGCAGAGGAAGGGAATATCTCTTATGTGTTATGTAGGGTAGTGGAAGAGAGTGCAATGGTTGTGTGATGATTGGATGAGATGCTTGGAGTGCTTTGTAGCATGCAGATTCATTGAGCCATGAGAGAAAGTGGGTTAGGTTGAGTGAGCTAATATCTTGTGGCTTGGTTATTTTGCTATGGTGACCTCATAACTTGGATTGGGGGGTGGAATCTACCTTGGATGCCTACAGTTGGGTGGAAAATTGCTTGTACATAATCGGTTACTTGGAATATCTTCTGATAAAAGATAAGTGCTTTGTTTTGTTTATGAATTTGCAATTGAATGTTAATTATTGCTATGAAAATATATGTATTTTGCATTTTGCATGTGTCATTATGTTTAATTATGATCATAGTGATTGGTTGAGAAGCTCAGAAAATACCATAGTTTTGTACATCAATCCTATCAAACAGTGTCATTCCATTGTTTGCTTTCTGATTGCTACTCTATGGGTGGACGGTTCCATTGGAATGTACTTGAGTTGTTTCACTAGCTTAGATGATTAAGTCAGGTGCAATATAATTTGTTTAAAGAGTTTACATGGTTTGTTGGTTATTAATTTTTAATTAAATTTGAAATTAATTGGTTGATGTGGATGATTTTGTATCCAGAGGGGAATTGCTTGACCACTATCCTAGTTATCTCTTGTTTTTTTACTGTTCTTCTTTTAGGAGATCTCTGGTGGTAGGAATAGTGCTATATGGTGGCAGAAATAATGTTTTAGGGTGTTAATATGTTGTATTTGTTTCTGGTCGTGGTTCATGTTTTTGTGTATAAAACATTGAACTGGGTACTACCCCTATGCACTACATTGCATTCACTATTGTTATGCCTTTTGTGGCATTGAATATTACTATGCCTTTTGTGGATTCCACAAATTGAAATCACATGGTTATTCCCACAAAGTATATGTTAGTTCTTGCAACGTTCCAGGTGATAGATAACTATTTATTCACAGCATGTAAACCTGTTGTTAGAATGCAACGAGCATGACATTAGTCAGCACTTTACTTTCTTGATTCCTTTCAAATATCCTTGCACTTGTCGTAAGTTCTGATGTATCAAATTCAATTTCTAATTAGCATCCAAATCCCTGTTACCTAGGGTCCACATGCCATATGGATTCAGTATTAGTTGATATTTAATCCTATCCAGTTCAAGCTGAAATCTGAGAGAAACCAACAATTATGCTGGGATGCTTTGGTAACAATTCAAACAGTGACATATTTTGTTTATATTCGATTACATTTCAGCGTTTTGTCTTGGATTATAGAGTTTATGTATAGATACAATCCCTACGAATGGTCAAACTTGGTCTATACAAAAATTTAGAATGGGTTTTAACTTTTTATAAAGGGGATCCTCCTAGTTTTTTAACGGGCTCATGATTTGGCAAGAAATCCCAACATGGTATGTCAAACTTGCTTACAACGAGTTCGACTCGCCAATGCTTCAGCTTGGCCTCTATTAACTACCAAGGTAGATTTAACTTTCAATTGCATCGCTAGTAACCAGTTATGATTATTTCCAAAATGACCTAAAATTTTGAGAATATCTGATTTGATAAGCATAACAGACTGAATCATGTATGAATTATTGATAACTAGGAGGTTCCCAGCAAAATTGATCTTTTGCAAGGCTATTATTTATGATGTTGGTACATGGGTCCAACTAATAATTTCCTATGTACTTGATAGTACATGTCTGTTCTAGTAAACTTGCATCCATAAAATAAGGGTCTAAATTGAAAAGGGGTTCTTTTTTACAAAATAAATTATGAATCTAGATATCCTAGGTTTTATGCCTTACCATTGCAGGCCAATTTCTGCCATCTAGAATTTATTTTCTATCGGTATTATGGTTTTTTAATGGATTAGTTTTTAATTATGTTTTCTCTTTGCAAGTCTGGTTTTGTGGTAGCTAGCATTCCCTTAAATGTTCTTGATCATTGAGAATTATAATTTTTTCAATGTAGGTGTAAGACAAATATGAGCAAATTACTTTTGTCAATTGCTCCTAAATTCACTCATTTGCAATCCCTTAATCTACGCCAGAACCAACATCAACGTGATGATCAAGAAGTTGAAATGGTTGCAAAGTATTGTCATGATTTGTGTGCTCTAGACCTTTTGAACAGTACCCAACTGACATACAAATCTATTAATGCTCTGGCGCTTGGTTGTAATCAACTTGAAAAACTTAATATTAGTGGATGTTCAAAAGTTATTGATTCAACACTAGTATTTCTGGCAGTGAAGTGCAACAAATTGAGGCATCTAAATATCTATGGAAGTTTTCAAGTTGCGTCTGACAAGGTTTTGATGGTAGGTCCCTAATCATAAATAATTTATTTCTCGAGCATCAATTGTTTTCTCTTTTTACTAAGCTTCCTATTGTGGATCGAGTGTCATAGGCCTCCCTTTGGCTTATTGAGTGTCATAGGGGATGGGCATTGTTTTTTACTAAGATTTCTATTATGGATTGAGTGCCACAGGTCTCCCTTTGGCTCATTTGAGTGTCATAGGGGATGGGGTATCTATTCTGTCAAAGACTCCCAAAATTAGCACCTAATCCCAACCAATTTTTGTGTGTTTTGGTGTGAGCACAAGAACATGTTTTTAGCAGGACTTGAATCCTGGTGGGGGCTATATTAGCTTACTTCTTTCACTTACCAAGCCAAGATGCTCATGACACATTTTCCAATTTTTTATTTTCCTGCATTTTTACTTCTTTGTATGATAGCACCCAGGTGCTCTACAACATGGGTGGGAGAAGTTGGCCAGTATATATCCATCTGGTGTTGTTAAGCATTGAAGATTGCATCTGGAGTTGTTTGGTCTCTTTCCTTTCTTAATAAATCAGGAATCTTCTATTACCACTGCACTTAGGATTAGTTTTATTCAGAAGATGGAAACCTTGCTCCACTCTTCATGGAGTTAAGATAGGATGGATCTATGGCCTTGGAATTATGTTAATTGGCATGGCTATTGCTAAATACATGCCCAGAATCTTGGGTTTTGTCATTGAAATAAGGATGAACCAACCGCCTAAGAACAAATCACAGTAGCATAGAAATAATGACAAACAAGATTTATGTATTTGATATATTTGTGAAAAAACCCATCTTATACAATATACAACTGCAACGATAAACTAACCATAGCTTATTATATCAGTCCCCCTACAATGGCATGATCATAATCAAGCAAACTAAGTGTCTTTCTGGGTGGCATAATATTCTTCTTTTTAATTGCCAACTTGAGGTCAATTGGATGTTGCAAAGTCTAAATGTGAATTTCCAAGCATACATCTACATTATCTTGATTACATTGTAGGATTTGAAGTGGTTAGACTATATCTAAAGAAGGTCATAGCCATATGATTTGAAGTGGTTATCATATGATTTGAAGTGGTTAGCATATATCTAAATAAGGTCATATCCATTCAGACTACTTTCTTAGGTCTATCGAGTCAGAAACAATGTTGGGATTATTAGTGTTTTCTTAGAATTACAAATGATGCAATCTTGGTGTTAATATTTCCCCTTTCCCCAATTCTTAAAGGGTTCTATATCAATGGGAGAGCGATTTCTTTACAAGCAGGAGGTTGAAGGTTCGATTCCTTCATGCCCTAATGATATTGCAATATTGATGTTTTAAATAAAATATATTTTATTATGATTTATTATAGATACGAGGGGGTTTCTAAACTGACTTCATATGTCACTACGAGGGGGGTTCAAAACTTCCCTTGTATGTTACAACGAGGGGGGTTCAAAACCCCCCTTATAAGTTTTTATGAGGGGGGTTCATAACCGCCCCCAAAGGTTTGTAAAGAGTTTTAGGGTGGGTTTCAAACCTCCTTCATAGGTACCTAAGAGGGGGGTTTATAAATACCCCTAAAGGTTTGTAATAAGAAATTTTTTTTGGGGGGGGAGGGGAGGTGGGTGTAATTGCCCCCATAGTTGTCTCTGACAGGGTTTTATAACCGCCCTTAAAAGTGATTTTTGGGGGGGTTTAGAACCGCCCCCAAAAGTC
>LPNX010397139.1:80419-97489 GCA_001517045.1 Pseudotsuga menziesii | reverse complement strand
GGGGGGGTTTAAAACTGCCCCCAAAAGTCACTTTTTGGGGCAGTTTTTATCTCTTCCAAAACTGCCCCTAAAATTCAAAACTTTTAGCATCAATTCTATTAGTGGCGGTTTTGTAAAGACCACCCCCAAAAGTGACTTTTGGAGGCGGAAGACAACCACCCCTAAAAGTCAATTTTTTTTGTAGTGTATCACTTGCACAAAACTTGACACATAGCCATACACCTGCACCATATAGTATTTGTTATCATGGTTATCATATTTTTTCATTTGTTCAATTGTGTTTAATTACCGTCATCCTCACTCTCATCGGATCACACAAACACAACCATTGTGGAACAAATAACCTTCAAGTAGCTCTTAGACTACAAGGTCATCCTCTTGTTCAAGGAGAAGATAACACAGAGTACAATGCCATTCATCACTTCCATTTATGATGAGTCTAAATATACCATACCTATCCAAGATAATTAATGACCTTATTTTACATGACTTGAATTGGTCAAGCATGCCCCCCAATATCGACTCAGATATTTTGTTGGGCTCTCGAATTGTCTTTTATAATGATTTTATTTACATTAATTTCCCGGCCTATTTACCGAAATCTAATACATCTATCTTTAAGTTGTCTATCTTTTACTATGTTTTCATCAATTATAACTTATAAATGTAAAAGAAGCTTAATTCGTCATTTTTGATGTGTTATTGCATTTAGTGCACATTTCGGTACTCCATCCGGCCCTTCACCTAACTCTGAGTTCCGCACTAGGTTTTGATGTCGTGTTTCTTATTAGGTTCTTGGTTTGTTTTATCCTTTCCTTCTATATCTCGTTGGTCCCGTAATATCCGCAAGTGAAAATGAGAAGCATGAGTTAATGGTAATATCTGTTTTTTAAAAATTAATAAATAAACCAAACACTAAAAGGTTATTAAACATATTTTATTTGTTTATAATATATAAAAAAAAAACATTAAATAAATTTATTCAAAACATATTAAGATATTAAAAAACTAAATGATAAAAGATTATTAAACATATTTATCTAAAATATTAAAAAAACATTTAATGAATTTATTCAAAAAATATTAAGATATTAAAAAAAACCATTTGAATTAAATATTTAGAAATGCTTTTTGAAAGGAGTTATACGTTGGCATTGTTTTATGTACAAACTTTGTATTCCTTTTACGTTTCAAACATTTATTTTATTATATGAAAGCCATGAATTTACTCAAAGAGTTATTTTTACATGCCTCTTACCTTTTAAACATTCCTTTTATTTGAAAGCTATGATTTAATAAAACTGTTATTTTTATATGCAGAGGTTGTGAATATAAAAACTCCCGCACATGAGGCACGCATCATGAATAAAATGGAGGGCACACATCACGCTGGAAATATGATAGAGCCAATGGAACCTGGCATCCAGCAATAAAATCATGCAACAACTCAGAACAAATTCATCCCAGGATCTTCGAAATCAATTTTAGCAGTTAATGTCGCTAAACTTCCATATTGTGCCTTGGTTTTCGTGCACGTAGAAGACATCTCACCAAACAGTTTAATGGGTTTTGAGAATGTCAATCCATCTACAAAACCCAGAATTTGTTTCACCAAAATTGCAACCACCTAAGAGTTATCGAAGGGGAATTTTGTTGATTTGTTCTAGATTGCGTTTTCTGGGTTGGCCGTTTTCTGAGTTGTTCATGTGCTTTAATGGAGTTTCTTCTCAGCATTGAAGATCCTCTATTTTAGAGAGAGGTGGTCGACCTGATCTCCATTGTAAACAATATAAAAAGACACCATGGATTGTGAAATAGGGGAGGAAAAACGCTTGTAAAAACTATGATTTCAATTTTAATAGAATCTTTGTTCTGCTGTACATGACATTCTCGTTTTTTTTTTCTTAATGATCGGTGACAGAGTAGCATAGGAACGCAGCCCCTAATTGCTGAGAAGGGCCCCTCAACAACCAGAGGTTCTATTTGTGCATATTCAGTAGTTTCATTTCATTTTTACAGATAAGAAATTTTGTTTTTATGTCTATATATTTCGTTTTCGACGTTTTGTTGTTCATGAAATACAATTTTATTTTTGTTTACATGTAATTTGCATTTTCAGATTTAATACGGCCGGCCATTCACATTTTTTGTTTAGTTTGTCTCTCAGCCTTCCATTTGCATTATTCGCTCAGACTTCATTCCACTCTGTCTTCCAGCCTTCAATTCGAATTTAGACAGAATTTTCCATAATTTGTAGTAATTTCCAGAATTGTTAAATATTTCCAGCACTCTTTAATATTTCCACCCAAATTACATTTAGAACAAGAATTCGTGTTTCTCTTAGCCACATTTTCCTGTCCTCATTAACCGAATGCTCAAAAGGCGTTTTAGCTGTGTGATTTTGGTTGTTATGTTATTTAAAAAATTATTACAGATCTTGTATGTACATCATCTCATCAGTGTTAGTTAAATATATAACTTGTTAAGTTGTTTAAAATCAACGAAGCATTTTCATCAATAAATACACATTCTGAATGAATGTTCTAAATTCCTCGTCTTGAATGAATGTTCTTCAAAGCCGCTCCTTCCAATTGTACTCACCGTCATTTGGACTCGATGCAAACACATTTTACAATGGTAATGTCAATTGAAGTCATCTTAGTGTTTTGATGTACAATACTCCATGATGTTGTTATATAATGATTTTTAATTTCTATGTTATCACTTAATTTACATATTAACAAATTACGTTTTCAAAATACAACATTTGTATTGTATTTAAATGTTTATATGGTAATATGTAAAAAATATGGTTGGGATATTGTGTAGTTTTTTCTTAGGTGGAAAGATCCATGGGAAACCCAGCAATACTTCCCCACGGGATATCGTGTAGTTTGTAAATATATTTATATTGTCAAGTGAGGATTTTGTTTAATGTGTATGTAATTTGGTAAGTGTAATTTATTTATGTAATTTGTTTTCATTTGTTGTATTAGTTCACTTTATGATACAGAATATGTATAATACATAATATGTAACATGTTTTATTAGGGGTGGCAAGCACGGGGGAATTCTCTTGGATCCCGGAGGATATGTAGAACAAACCTTCGCGTGGGGGCTAGGTAACAGAACCAACAATGAAGCTGAGTGGCTGGCTCTTATCCAGGGCCTTCATCTCCTAAACACTAAGAAGCTTCGCAAGGTCTTGATATTTGGAGATTCCAGACACGTCATCTACAATTTGATCAATGGATACCCTGCTGGAGCAGTCAAATGTCGCCGCCTATTTGAGAAAGCCAAGCTTCTCATGTCTAATTCCTATGAGGCTTTAAATATCCTTCGGCATAATAATAAAGCAGTAGACAGTATTGCTAATGTGGGAGCCACTCTCCCACAAGGTCATTACAGCAGGATGGAAACCATCCTATCCTCAAATTCATCCCTTAAATGTGGTGTTGGAAGCCCCCTTTCTAACCTCTTACTCGGTATTTTCTAATGAAGTACTTAACCCTCCTTCATTCTAAGGAAAGTCATTTAGCCCCCCCTCCTTCTCCTCCTCTTCTCCTTGTCTTTCTCCCCTCATCCCTCCTTCATTTTTTCTCTTAACCTCCTTCTTCACCCTTCACTCCATATCCTCTTCCCCCCCTCCTCTTTTCTTTCCCCCGCTCCACATCTTTTCAACGCAGCTGGCCTCCATTTCCTTCAGCCACTCGACGGTTCCAAGCATTTACTCCTCCGTCCTGTCAGTTCTTCTCCCTCGGCCGTGTGGTCTCCCTCCTGTCCTCTCAACTTCTTGAATTCTCCAGGATTTAAGTCCATTAGGCCTTCAATTAATTGTTATCCTCTCTCGCACACTTGCTCTATCTTCGCCCATTTCCTTATGTTGTCTCTTCGCAACGCCATGTTTATTTACTCTGCTCTGGACCTCTCTGGTTCTTTTGAAGCTGTGAGAATCCTCCTGAATGTGGTAACAGGAATTGAAGGAGGGAGGCTGCTGGGCATCCCGTGGCAAGCTCTCCCTTACACTCGTTCCTTTGTGAAGGAGAGGCTTGCTCTCGTAGCCTTCTCCAATTTCCATTGTAAATTCCCCTCCGCGTCTTAGTCTTCAGGACCTGGTTTTGGTATAAAGTCTACGCATTCTGGCAGTTTGAGACGAGTCTTGGGCTGTCTCTGCACTGGGTGGCAGGAAGGTGCAGTGGGAACATTGGTTTGTTCTGAAAGGCATGGTGGTTCTGTGTTGCAGCAGGAGCTTTCAGTCCTCAGTCGTTTTCTTATTTTTCCTTTGGTTGAGATTCCGGACAGTGCCCTTGCTGCACGTCCCTTGCATAGTCAGCTCGCTTGCATTGAGATCTCTGCAGAAGCTGGCAGAATGGCTCAAGCTGGAGATAATGCAGGAATAATGGATATTAAGAAGAACCTGCGGTGCCTGTATGAGATGACAACCATTGGAGTCATGGACAACAAAGAAATAGCGCGAGAAATCAAAAGCATGGGAGAAACAGTGAGTTATACTTCTCTACAGATCAGTAACCACAACTCCCGGATTGATGACAATGAAAGTAACCTGCAAGAGATGATGGGTAAAGTGGACAGGATCCAGGAATATCTTGAGCGATTGATCGCCATGAATTAGGGAAGCCGGGTGAATAGAGAAACTGCAGAAGCGGAGCACCCAATGGAGGAAGAATCAGTAGTGCAGCCCAAGCACTTCAGAGGCAACCCTTAATCTATTTCCTTTTCTTATAGATAAATGTTTTACTATCTATTTTTATGTAAACAATATATAAGAGTATATACTACTCGAGACATCAGTGATTTTGGAAGAACTATGTATGCATTTTTTTGGAAAACTCTTAAGTTAATCCTACTGTGCATCACTTTTGATCTGCAGGATTACCTTTCCTTGCTACTATTGTAATGAATGGTTGTGCACAGCTTGTTTTATAAACCCATTTTTTCTGTTTTTGTTAAAAAAAAACATGTTTTATTTGTAATATGTAATTTGTTTTCATTTGTTGTATTAGTTCACTTTATAATACATAATATGTAACATGTTTTATTTCGTCATTTTGTGATATACTTTGTGTTTTATTGTCAAAAATAGTTGAGTGGTCGATTTTGAGCATAAGGAAATTAGGTTGTAAGTTTAACTAAAATTAGTATTTGCTTGATTTAATGTCCTATCATAGACTTGGTTAAATATTAGTTTATCTTATTTCTGAAATAAGTTCAGCATTCCATTTTCAGTTTTCATTTGAGTCCATAATCAGTCTTTCATTTTCAATTACCCATCATTTTATTGTTTTAGGCTTTTGCTTTGTTAGTTTCATTTCTTCAAGTTATTTTATTTCAGTAGATGTAAAATATTAGAACTCGGCTTCAAATTCAAGATTAATAGGTTCATTTAGATTTTAAAGATGCATTGGTTTTCAGTATTTTAAAGTTTGATGATAAAAGTTCACATAACCTAGTTTAGTGTAAGTTTAATTTTCAAGTTGTAAATCAGTTGCATCATCTTCTTATGATTGGTTAAGATTCCTTAGTTTATGGTATAGTTTGCTGAAGAGGTAGAGTAGAAGTATTTTGTTTTTTTTCTGTTGTAGGTTTGCTTACAGATTGAATATATTTCCAATTGTTGTTATGTGCTTAATTTTAGATTTGATTATAAAGCTCCAAGTTTAGTTTGCTTTGATTAGTTTACTATTTTGCAATGCATTTATTTACGCTTGGTCTTAGAATAATGTTTGCTTTGCTTTCTACGAATCTGTGTTATACCAAAATCCTGTCACCACCATGTGATAAGATCCTTGACTTACATATTTTTCCTTAATCCCAGCACTTGGAGAGAAAACCCATGTTGTTTATCAATCTTTCATGAAAATACTCAGCACCGCACTTTCCCTGTTAACCATGAGCAGTACCTTAGTCGCACCTCCTGTATCTTGTTTACCATAAGCGGTGCCACCGCTTATAGCCTTTGGTCCATAAGCGTTTTTAACCTGAACGGCTCTGTCATAAGAGGCAAAAAGCGGTACCCTGGGTAAAATGGGAAAAAGAGAAGTTTCTCGAGGCTTCTAGATCATGAGCCTCGTGCCCTCTCTTATCCCTAACATTGTGGGTCAGTTGAGCTCGAAATCCCCTATCATAGGATCTTGGAAGCCACCTCATCCACAAATCTCTCAACCATTCCTATCCATTGAGCCTTATAAATACAAGCTCATGTCCATGGTTGGGGGGGAAACCATAGAGGTATTGTTATGCTGTTGGATTGACCACTTGGCCCAAGCCATTTGAGAGCATAGAGAGTAAAGTTAGAGCTTATGGGGATGAAGTGTTGGTTTCATGGAGATGCACGTCAACACTAAGGCTTAATTGGTTGTAAACTTCTCCATTCATCTTAATGCAAAGCTGATTTCCGTCCCACATTAATGTTGTTTTGATTTCGCATGTAAATGTTGTTGGATTCCTTAGTCACTGACATGGATAAATAGATTATGTTCTGGTAGCTTTGATGTGTTTGTGTGTTTGATCTTATTGCAGGTACACAATTTCACTATTGAAGCAGAATTCCAGGTATCTACAACATCCAGGGAGGGTCTTCATCCTTTGTCATTCACTCATTTGTTCTGGATCTGAACCATTCAGACCAGAGGAACAGCTTCTGTCTGCAGAAGGTGAAATATTCCTACTTACAAATCTAGCGACTCTATTGGCAATTAGATATATGTATTAGTTGACCTGATCTTCCTCAGTTCTTCAACTCTTGTATGAATCTAGGCTCCATCTCCAACTCTCCTCAGTCAAATCTGCCATCTGACTCAGTGAATTTTGGTTTGAAACTTTCAGATCTGAATTATTTCGACTTTTTATGCTCTTTTTTACTGTCAATCCATCAATTTTTGCCTTGATCTGATCAATTTTTGACTTGATATTTTGTTCTCCTTTGTGTTTTGGATCTATTCAGGGAACCACACATGCTCTGTTGGAAATGAGCGGTGCCCGCCTGAGTCCAGTTAGCCACACGTGGTGCCATCGCCTGAATCTAGTGAGCAAGAAGCGGTTCTTCCTCAAAACCGCCTGTCAGCAGCTTCATCTGCGCGGTGCCAGGTAGGCCCTATTCCAGACATTGTATTTTTATTTTTGTGTGTTTTTGGCTTACTTTTTATGAAAATGAAGTGTATTTAAAAAAAAATCCTCCCTCACAATCGGGAGGGGCCATGAATTGTGTATTCTACAGTCGTTTTGATTGTTATATTCCCGTTGCATTCAAAGAGAGTTTGTGTTTCTTGCATTGGAGTATACATTCTTTTCTTTTCTTGAAACATCTTGCTCTTTTCTGTAGATATTATTCATTGGAATTGGAAATATACATTTCATTTTCATGTGTAGGCTTTGGTTTGTTTTGGACTTGGAATGCATGAATGATCCATGTTGTTTTGAGTCTTTCTTTGCTTGGGGTGATTCTTGCTTCCTTTTGCATGCTGATTTTTTCAGTGCTTGGTAGGAAAGATTGGTTCTTCATTTCCTTATCGGTTTCAAAGAGAAGTTTTAGTTTTCTCTCTCCTTTGCTTTATTCGCAAGCGTTGTTGAACAATTTTCTTCTTGTTTTGTGCATGATTGTTTGAAATTCTAGATGTTACTTTCATTAAGAAGAAAGATCTCTTTTCAGCTTTGCGTGCATTATAGTTAGATTTGTTTGGAAACGTTAGTGAAATCATCTTTCCATTAAGTTTTTATGCATCATTTTCAAGCATGAAAAGATAGGAAACATTTTTGGTTTATTTATGTTAGATGTTCTCTAGATCTCTTTCTTATTTGCTTTGAAGATTGTTTCGGGTGCATTGATATTTCACTTTTTGTTTGAAAAGGTAGAATTGCATTTGCATTTGGGTGTTCATTTTGGGGAAGAAAAGTAAATCTCTCTCCCTCTCTTAGGTAGAATTTCATTCAAGAGGAAAACTTGCATTATCATATAGATCAGCGTGCATCTTCTTTAATTTCAAGTTTTCACTCCATGGTTCCACCTAAACGCACAAGATAAAATTAACAGTAGTACTAGGTTAAAACTTTTAGCAATTTGAGTGATAAGTTAGAGACATGTTCAGGAGTGTAGGAGCTGTCGTTACTCGTCTGCATTACATCCTGGGACTCACGTGGTTCTTCCACGCACCATCGGTATATCGAATGGCCTTTCACTTACCCTTGAGGTATATAGAAAGGTACTTCACATACTCGATTGTATATATGAAGGCCCCTTGTGAACGGTTGTGCATTAGATAGCACTACTACCGATTTGAGCTCCCACATACCTTTCGTATATCGGGAGACCCTTTTAGGAATCATCAAACTATCTGAGCTATCCTTTTGGCCTGTCCTGTGAGGTTCCTGACTCTTATCCACTCCTTTCACATGTTTGCTTGTTTCTTTTAGTTTGAGTAGTACTTGCTTGTGCATGGTAGTTAGGAGGTTTTTAGAGAGTTTAGAGATGGCATCCCAATCTGGGACTACCACTCAAGAGGTCTCTTTCCAAGGTGTACCTTTTGTATTCCCTCCAAGTGAAGGTATTGGTCCTCCCTTTATTGCCACTCTAAATCTTCTTGGATTAACTATAGGATTACCGGTCTGGATTTTTAATCTGGTAATTCCTGTTACACCTAATGTCTCAAATGTCACCTCTCCTCTGAGAGAGGATCAACCTCAACCTAATCTCTCTCCTTCTTTGTCGGTTGTGGCTTCATCTCTTTCTTCTTCTTCGCTTGACCAAAGCTCTATGGTTAGTAGTCATGGTGATAAGAAGAAGAAAGGGAAGGGTAAAAAGAAGAAGGATAAGAAAGAGAAAAAGCAGCAAATATCTGCCCTTGATGGTGCTTATTCTAAGAGAACACCCAAAAAAACCAAGTTCCCTTGTAAGCTTTTCAAGGGGGGCCACCTTCTTAAGGAGTGTCTCGGTCTCTCCCATGTACAAGAAGAGTGGTCTAAAAGCTCCAAACCATCTTTGTCATCAACATTTGATCATCATGTTGACGATACTCCCTCAACCAGTGACCCATTGGTAAAAGGTTGTAAGGGTAAAGTCTTGTATCCTTGTTTGATATGCAAGGCTATGCATCGTACTTTTCTTTGTCCAAGCATGGATGAAGCTTCGCGTTGGTTGGAAAATATTACTGATCATCAACAAGTGATTCCAACAATTGATAGTAAGTTATCCCTCGATCCTCCACTGGTTGACCAAGTGGTCGATTCGTATTTATCTGTGGTTGATCCCACTCTTGATTTGGAGAGTAAAGTTAAAGTGGTCGAGTTGATGTCATTTCCACCCAATCCCGCTCTTTCATCAGAGAGTGTTAAGACTGAAGTAGTCTCTTTGGCCAAATCTTCATCTTATTCTTCTCTTCCAGTAGAGAATGAACTAAATCCTGCTGAAGTTTTTATTCTTCATTCTGATTGTTCTCGACAAGAGGAAATTTTGTCTGTTTCGACAGAACCCTCTCTTAGTAGTGAGGTTTTTTCCTTTGACTGGAGTAACCTAACAAAATCTCGTATTCATTCGAGTGTTCCTTTCCATATAGTTGTGAATGTTAGTGCTAGGAAGATACTTTGCACTATTGTTGACGAAGGGGCTTCTATTAGTACTATATCCTCAACTGCTTGGCAAGCTTTAGGTTCTCCTCATCTTGTGCTAGCCACTGATCAGATAGTGGCTTTTAATCGAAGACCTACTGCACATTTAGGGACCCTTCCTTATTTACCTATTACATTAGGAAGGAAAACTGTCTGCATTGATGTTATGGTGGTCCAAGGTCCTTTAGATTTCAATATGCTCCTTGGACGTGATTATATTTATGCCATGAAGGCTATTGTGTCCACACTCTTTAGAGTTATACATGTTCCCCATGATGGGAAGATTGTGACCATTGATCAACTTTCCTTTGTTACACCTGACCTTTCTCCCTCATTATTTTGAGGGTTTTCCCCATGATATATATTATGTTATGTGTGAATGTTTTTATTTATGATTGTTCAATTGATTTCAAGCACTCAGTAATTCCACATATAAAGACTAAAAGATCAAAGCTCAACAAAATTCAATAGGGAGTACAAGAAAACTTGGCCATGGATACACTCACATTGTCTAGGCTCACTTTGGGAATATTGGTTTGGTAATTAAAACTACCATATATGCAAATAGTACCAAATACATATGCCCATTTCTATTTCACTCTGGTTTCACCAATAGTTGCACCAATAGTAGCAATTTAAGGATTGATCCTAACCATGATAATTCCATCATCAGTTACATACAAACCCAACATTGGGGGCATAAAGAAACCAAAGTTATAATCCCCCATGGCACCGAGTACTCCCCTACCCCAAGAGTCAACCAACCATGTTCCCTATGTGGTATTTTAGGGGACACAATAAACCGTTTTCCTACATTGTCTAAGCTTAGTAATATTCTCAACATGCCTATTAGTTATACCCACACACCCAATTATTTAGTAAGGGGCACACTATCCACCTCTTCGGTGACCATTCCAAACCCAAAAACAAAACATTATGCATTAATCATTCATGTATAATTTGTTTGCAATTTGGTCACTACACGCATCATTATCCTGGAATCCCTCATTTTTCGGATGAGTTAGAAATAATTCGCCTTACAAACTCTATCATTTATAAACCTCAACCAATCCCTCAGCATATTTCCTCCATCAAACTTGTCATTGCATTGAAGGAAAATGAGGAACATGAAGGGTGCTTGTCATGTGGGAATCACACCCACATGATCTTGGCTAATATAAGCATGATCCCATCAACCATACTTTATGGACACCAAGCCTAGACCATACACTCATTTGATCATGTACTATTCATCCATGTTAATATTATGGGTTTTTAACTCATTACTTGTTTTAGTGCCCCATTTTATGTGTTGATTGAGTAGTCCTCTTAGAACAGATGTGATTACAAGATAACCCTTATCCTCCCCTAACAAACCCAACATCTTTTCCTCAAGAGGCGAAAAAACCACCCACACAGTATACAATTGACAATGTTGATATCCTCAATATGTCATCATTGTCAATCATGTCTACTAGAAACTAAACTTTATCGTTATCATCAAAGAACTATCTCGGTCCATTACCAACACCAACCCCTATTAAAGTACATCACATGGACCCAATTCACATGAAAACCATCTCACCCACACAAAATGCTTCTCTTCGAACAACCCCATTTCAATAAATATTATACTAATAACCTCAAGAGAATTGTCGTAAGGAATCCTTTCAAACAACCTGGTCAAGTTTTTGTATACAAATTAACCCCCCACACACACACCATATGTCACAGGAATGATAGGATGGGCGTGCAAACAATCTATCTTAGATAAGTTGCATCAATTTCCTTAACAAGCGGTTTCCACAAAAACACCATACCTAGGTGACACCCCTACTCACCTTCTACATTGTCCCTTTTACTAAAAACACTGTGGACATCCCTATTTTTTTTGTTTCCCTCAAAGATTCATCCTAGGTCACCTAGTTTTTGGTCATCTCTCTAGCACGCTTATTTTCTTGTCAATTATTTATGCAATGTCAAATTTCTTATCTTGATCATTATTATTCTTTGGTACTTGAGTCATGTGTGCAATATTTTTTCCAAGAAAAATCCCCCCCATCATTCAAATAGTGTTTGGGCCCCATTCACAAGTATAGCATCTCGACCTTGCACGTAGAAAACTTATTCCCTCTATCTACATTAATTAGAGCAAATTTGGGGCCTAAAATAGGCCTCATAAGAAAATATGCCATGGCTAAGTTGGATTTCTCAAACCAATAGAATTTCAATAACTTTGTTCAATGATTATTATTGAGTTGGACATATATAATTCAATGGTATTTAAGTGTCATATTTTTATTTGGAAATAGCTAACTCCATATAAACCTCGCATTGGCTAACATCGTGAAAATTTCATTTCGAAATATGATAAATATACTTGAAATAATAAATCTAGAGTATTTTATATTATCACTACTTCCAAGTCCCTCAAAATATAAATATCACATTAAATAAAATAATGCAGTCTAAAAACACAACACTTTGCACCTACATGGTCGGAAGATGACAACTCAAAGAAAGCAGAGTTCTGATTGATCCAAAACATTGATCAGTTTTTTGAGCATCTTGGTTGGTTAAAAATGGGGTAAAATCTCCGTGGGAAAATTTCCATAGGGGACCTCTACCACCACACCATTGGAACTCTTCCCCCACATAGGAATTTTCGCCTGAATCATAGAGGAACTATGCCGGAAAGGCCATCGAAAAAGGTGCAAACTATTGTGGTTTTAGACAATGTCAAATAAAATGAGTTTAGTAATTTTGAAATGTTAAAAACATTTATATAATTAATCTTTAAGAATAAAAATAAATAATATTTAATTTTAAATAGAGTAAACTTGAAATACTAAATACAAAATTATAATTTATAATATTACTAAATAATACCTCCTTTTAAAAAATATAAATATATTTAATTACTACATCCCCAAATAATTAGAACATTTAAATACTAAATACTAATATAAAATACTATTACTATCTAATCCTAAATCATATTTTTATTTTCAAGCAAAAAAAACAATGTTCCTTAATCATATTACTAGCTCCTACCCTCTCATTCTTTATATAAAAATTAAAATGTTTAATTAAAAACAATATGCTCTTATCACCTTCCATAAGAATTAAAAAGAAAAATTATTTTAAATATAAAAAGAAATTTAGGTTGGAAATTAAAATGGATTAGTAGCTCATACCTCGATAAGAAACTACCAAGGCAAAAATGTATCCTACATAACAGAATGGCAGAGAGAGAAAAGTATATTTCATATTTTTGCAATAATTTTCACTCTTGAACTAGGAATAGTGCACTCTAGGTAGCATTGGAAAGTCCTTAACGATATCTACAACCTTCATGTTTTGAGTTTTCTGAGATTCCACACTAATTTTCTGGGACAAGAATTTTAGTATTTCTAGGAGAAAAGTATCTTTTGAAATATTCTTGCAATCTTTCAAAATATGTTGTTCTCCCTATTACATATAATTTTCATCATCATCATGATGGTGGATAATGTACCTTTACCCTTGCCATGATCCCTTAAGAACATGCAAAATCCTGCTAGGAAGATGAGAGTTATACGAGTTTTTCCTCTTAAAACCCTAGTTTGAGAGGATGTTGCAACATGCTCATTGACAATCTGGGCCAATCTCTATTGTTGGAGGTTGCATCACTACAAGGTGCAATACTGCCTCATTTTTTCTTTGTACCAGGGTACTACACTGTCTTTACAAAGAAAAAAAGAATATTTTCAATATACTTCTAGAAATAATGTTCGGGTACACAGGGTACTCCCAAAAGACCGAACACGAGGAGCAGCCACTCACATAAACAAATCACAGATCAACACATCGATATTTTGATGTGGTTAAAACCCTCGAGAGGGAAACAATCCACGGCCCCAGCCAAATAACTACTTGGAGCAATTTATTATGCAAAAAAAAGAAAGTTACAAATGAGCTTCTCATAATTTATCAACTAGCCAAGGACCCTCCATGCTCTTTAAATAGAGATCATGGACCAATCGGGTGTTAAGCCACAGATCAAGGTTAGGTATGATCTAAGAGAAGTTGAACCATCGGATCACTCTATGTCTAGAACATATTGTGACCGTCAAATTAGAATATTTACAAATGCATACTAATGCATACTAAAGAAACACACTTTACCTAACGGATATTACACAAGTTGATCTTAACTAACCCCTAAGTGTCTAAATATCCTAACATCCCCCTTTAAGAACAACTTGGGATAGGATTGAACGATTTACAAAAGTGACACTATTAGGAGAAGGAAGGAGGCATTAGAGCCTATCCCCCCTTAATGACACATTCCTGAACTCCTAACATAGATCAAAGTTTAGAAAACTTTGCTTCTGTAAGAGATTTGGGGAAGATGTCTGAAACTTGATCATCTATAGGGAAATAGAGCACTTCAAGAACATGATCATGAACAAGATTTATGATGAAGTGCATGTGTAGCTCAATGTGTTTGCTGCGTTGATATAAACCTGGATCTTTGGCAAGATTGATGGAACTTTGATTGTCGCACCAAATTGAAGTAGGCTACTACTGCTCGAATCCAAACTCTGAAAGGATGTGCCAAAGCCATAAAGATTCTTGACTGACATTAACTATGGCTCGATATTTTGCTTCTGCTGAAGAAAGAGAAAGAGCTTGTTGTTTCTTACAAGCCCAAGTGATAAGTCTAGATCCTAGACTGAAAACATAACCTACAGTAGACTTTCGATCATCAGGATCGCTGGCCCAATCTGAATCAGTGAAACCAACCAACAAAGGTTTCCCCCCTACACTGTAATGAATCCCAAACTGAATTGTACCTCGAATATATCGAAGTATTGTTTTTGTTGCTTTCCAGTGACTTTCATGAGGTGTTTTCATATAACGGGAAACACGACCAATGGAAAAGGAAAGGTCAGGATGGGAATGATTCAAGTATAAGAGACTACCAATAAGCTAACGATACAAGGTGCCATCTATTTCAAGGGAAGTACAAGTGGCAGAAAGTTTGACTCCAGACTGGAAGGGAGAAGGGGCTAGTTTACAATCTTCCATGTGAAAGCGACGAAGAAGGTCACAAGCATACTTAGAATGGGAAAGAAAGATTCCTTCTTTGGTTTGAAAGACTTGGAGACCAAGAAACTAATGCAAATGTCCTAAGTCTGACATTTCAAAATTTTGCTTAAGACTGCATTTCACATGGGTTAAAAGTTTAGGGTCACTACTAGTAAGGATAAGATCATCAACATAAAGAAAAAGTATGATGAGATGGTTTCCTACTTTCTTGGTATAGACATTGGGGTCAGAATAGCATCTAGAAAAAACAGTGTCAAGGAGAAAGCTATCCATTTTGGCATACCAAGATCTAGGAGTTTGCTTAAGGCCATATAAGGATTTCGTAAGGTGACAGACAAGGCTAGAGTTATTCTGAACATATCCAGGAGGTTGTTCCATGTAAATTTCCTCCTGTAAATCACCATGTAAGAAGGAATACCTGACATCTATTTGATGGACTTCCCAGTTATGTAAGGCTGCAAGGGAAAGAACAAGGCAGATGGAGTTCATTTTTATGACAGAAGCAAAGGTTTCATTGTAGTCAATCCCTTCAACTTGGGAAAAACCTTTGTCAACTAACTTTGCCTTAAGTCTTTCAACACTTCCATCTGATGCATACTTAGTTCTGTAGACCCATTTACATCTAACAAGTTTTCTTTCTTTTGGAAGAGGAACAAGATCCCAAGTATCTTTTTCCATTTGATGAACATCTGAAACCCAGCACAAGGCCCTATCACCAGGAGTGGTGATTATTCCACTTGTTTTTATATTCCTAGAGGTGCGGGGGTTATACCATGGGGAGGTTGTATCGATACCCCAACCCCCCGCCTCTGGCGTAGCTCAAGGGAATTGAACCTGAGACATATGCTCTGATACCATGTTTGGGTACACAGGGTACTCCTAAAAGACCGAACACCAAGAGCATCCACTCACACAAACAGATCACAGATCAACACACCAATATTTTGACGTGGTTAAAACCCTCGAGAGGGAATAGTCCATGGCCCCAGCCAAATATATACTTGATCAATTTATTATGCAAAAGAAATAAAGTTACAAATGAGCTTCTCATAATCGATCAACTAGCCAAGAACCCTCCATGCTCTTTAAATAGAGATCATGGACCAATCATGTGTTAAGCCACAAATCAAGGTTAGGCATGATATAAGAGAAGTTGAACCATCGGATCAATCTATGTCTAGAACATATCGTAACCATAGGATTAGAATATTTGCAAATGCATACTAAAGAAACACACTTTACCTAATGGATATTACACAAGTTGATCTTAAATAACTCCTAAGTGTCTAAATATCCTAACAAATAATCCCTCATGGATACATATCCCATATTATTTGGGTGGATCTCAACTAACCCTAAACTCTTTGGGATCCCATCCTATCTCAATCCCCTTATCTTCTCATATCCCTCTTATCCATTGGGGACTATAAATGTAAGTCATACCCATGGGGAGAGAGTTGGAAATTGATATCCAAATGCTGGAGAAAATTCTACAGTATTGTGTTGAAATTTTGGTAGTCATCCTTTTGGAGCAAGGCAAAGGACCATTGGGAGGAAGCTCACAACACCAAGGCAATAGATTGTATCTATTTATATTTTTTATTTAATAACACAACAATTAATTTCTTTTCCACAGTAATTTGACATTAGTATTGATGTTTTCCTCCTTGGTTGTTTACATAAGTTCTTGTAAATTGCAATTATCTCTTTCACTCCTTCTTTTCAATTCTTTCTTGCGAGTGTTCTACATAGATATTTAATGGAACAATGGAGTTGAAATTTGAAGTGAGTCTGATCTTTAGATCACACAAGCCGTACTTCTCTTATCACACAAGTCGTACTTCTCTTATAATTGCATCTTTTATTATAAATAACTTAGGGAAAGTTTTGTATTATGTTTGTTTTGTTCTAGTTTGGGTTGTCCAAGCTAGGGAGGTCAGTTTGTGTCTGCACTTACAAACTTATTTGCTAACACCCCAGAAATACTAAAATTTCCTCCTCGAAAAGTAGACGTGGGATCTCAAAAATCTCAAAACATGAAAGTTGTATCTCTTGTTAAGGCCTTTCCAATGGTACCAAGGGTTCACAATTCCTAGCTCAGGAGCGAAAGTTATCATAAAATTACCAAAAGATTTTTTTTCTCTCTCCTCTTTTCGTAGTTAGAAACATGTTAGTGTTGGGTAATTTGTTATTAATCTTCATATTATATATATAACTCGCCAAAAAACAATATTATATTACAAAAAGTTATATAATATATAATAATAGATATTGATTATTATTTTTATTAATTAGAATCATTAATTAATATATACACACATGAAAATAATATGAATCATTACACACACACACGCA
>LPNX010397139.1:39529-79569 GCA_001517045.1 Pseudotsuga menziesii | reverse complement strand
ATATATATATATATATATATAACTTTAAAAAAATTACCGCTATATCATTTATTGTATGTGCAGAAGAATCTAAACCTTTCATTAATATTTCCAACCCTCATCTTATAACTCTACACTAAACCAACATACTTGTCAATTGTCATTAATGAGACAATATAGGTTGACATTCACTAGATAACATCTTTAACTTAGTGTGACATTGCATATTTGTAGTCTTACGTAGATTTTTTTATCATTTTCCTTAAGATACCCATTTCATACCCTAAATTTTCTCTAATGGCACTTATCCAGTGATATCATTGATATACATAAATCCCCATTCCCTACTAAAGACTCATCATCAATGTTGTTATTGGGAGATAGAATGACCCCCAATGTGTGTGTGCACAATTACAACCCTCTCACACATTGACACCCATTATTTTGAACCACCAATTATGTGGAATCTAAAAAATCACCAAGTTTTCCAAGTTGTAACCATGTGACATCACCTTGCACTATACCAATCACGCCCCTTGGATTCCTCATCACATGTTTCTATTATGATTCACAAATAGCCTATCGTTCCCTGCATGAGTGATATGATATGAGTTTCTATCCATATCATCAATCCTTGAGAATACCATAAAGAGGCCCCACCCACTAAATACACCAACATCATTCAATCATTCTCACAAGAACGCTCTTTATGGAATTTATTCACCAAGCATTTGTCTTCTCATATGTATGAAACAAATACATAATTATTTTTTTTAAATTGGTTCCCTGACTCACTCAAAAACATGGGAACCCCATCACATCATTCTTTTTGTAATCATCCCCTAGTCTCCCTTGATCCACGTACTTGAGTCCATAAAACGCTAGAACCTTCAATTTCCTCATTAAAATACCCTACCCAATAAATATTACATCTATGATAAAAACATCCATTAATTTGTTCCCCTTCATTACACCATGTGTTACCACTTGACCTATGTTGATTTAAGCCACTCAACTAGTTTACGTCAATCAAGGGAAGCCACAAGACTCACACTTATCAATTATTATTGTATCAGTTCTATCAACACCCAAGTTGGTTACAAAATGATCTTGGTTTTCATGATAATACTATCTCCTTACCACCTACTTCAACTGTCATTGACACCATCTCACCTCATTCTTTCAACCCACTTATTAGCATAATTTAGCATGTAAGGCTCCCTTGTCTTATTCCCAAATAAGCAAGAGTTTTTTTTCCATTGTCCTATGTTTGTTATCAAGCTTTTTTATGGACAAAAAGGGACCCTCCCTAAAGGAGTTTGTTGGCTGACATTGAATCCTCCATCTCCTAGGTGACACCATTATAACAAACTTTACCATTGGGAAAATATCATTTGGTTTAGCAAACTCTTCCCCTTTATTTTATTTTGCTTAGAACTTGTCCCTTTTTACTTTTATTTCCTTGTTTGAGTTTTGCTTTGTGATTTTTTGTGTATGGAACAATAACCTACATCTAACAATTCTTTCCTTGTTGTAACTTACAAGGATAAAAGAGGGAAGATTGGTCACCCTTGGAACAATTTTCCCTCAACACTCCATATGATCCTAGGAAACCATAAATTAGAAAACCACATAGACAAAAATAACAAGGAGGGAGAGACCACCAAACTGTAAATCTTAAAATGAAAAACTAACTTAAATATATGAGCACCTAAAATCTTGGGTCCCATGACCTCCTTGAATGGTGAATAGTGAAAATGATTTTAGACTTCGTGGGCCATACCATATTTATAGGATTTTATTGATTCTTCTTTCGCTCTATGGACTCATACAAAATCCATTTGACACATCATTCATACCATTGAATTCCTAAATTCATGCTCTTCTTAGTTGCATAGCCACAATTTTGTGATTAAGAAAAAAATTGGAAAGTCCCTCTTTTCTAGTTATTTTTCTAATAGATGTTCTTTATCGTATATGCTACTTATACTAATGATTTTCTTTCCAAACACACTTTTACACTTTAGTATCATTTCCATGTGTGAGGGGATAGGTTTTGTTGGGATTACCACATGTGATGTTGTTTAGAACTTAAACTTAAAACAACACAAGATCTACAAAGGTGAAGATGCAATAAAATAAAATTTATAAAGAAAAACCAAAAACATTAGTCAACAGAAAGGTAAATATCGCAGGAAATAAGCTTTATATTATGAGAAAAACTTTGGGAAGCAATGTTCACTGGCCTCTTGATGTAGGGAAACCTTTTAATTTAGTAAATCTTTGTTACAGTAATTTCCAAGAAAAAAATTCATAACCTTGTATCTCTTAATATAGGGTTCCTAGATCCAAAAGCCTAATTATTTGACATGGCAAATAATTAATAAGTTCCAACTTCCTAGTGGGTCTTAATTAAAAGAGAAACCATTTTTACATTGATTATTGACTACCATATACTTGGACTTATTCTTAATATATGTCCATATACAATGTATAACTAATTATTAAAGTAAGAAGGGTTAGGGTAGGACCCTAACATGTCCTCCCCATTCAAAAGAAGTGTTGTACTCATTGTTGAAGGTGAGTAAATTGTTGTAATATTTCAATTGGTTCCTAAGTAGAATATTTTGGCATCAAATATTTCCACTCCATTAGAACTTATTTTATGGTGTTCCTACGCAAGTATCACTCCCTGGAATCCAAGACTACTGTCGATTGGATACAAATGGATTATTCCTCATCCAGTTCTAGTAAGTGTTGGACGGATTAAAGTAACTGAGAGGGGGGGGGGTGAATCAGTTACATACCAAAATGCATCTTTTTAATGGATGTTTCATATTTATTATGGACATATGTTTAAACCATTCAACATATAGCAACAAATTAAATAACAGTCAACCTTCAATCACATCAACGAACACGAGACACAATGTTTTCACGAGGAAACCCAAAAAAAAACTCTTCTTCTTAAGAATGAAAGGTAAGATCCAAATCCTCTTTACATTCTTTTATTTTTCCTGAGCTCCAACCCAGACGAGGCTGCTACCTCTGGAAGCTCCAACTTCCAATTATACAAGCTCCAACTTGTTTCTATTTTCTAGCAACAACCAGAGGGATGCTACAACACCCCAGAGAACTCTGTTTTCCCTTGCTCCACCTTACCACCCTGATTTTTCTTTGAATTACAGAATGAATCAAGCCCTTACAGGCTCTCACTGTCTATGACTAGGATTTATAAATTATCATTTACATTATGATTCTGAATTAGACAGTATTACAGATATTCATAACGGATGTTATAATTCTATATCTGTACATTTTTCCCTGTTTATCATCAAGACTAAGCATATACAGAACTCACCGAGACTGTCACTGTATCATTCATATGTTCTTTCTCATCTGGACCCGTTCATCATCTTCTCTTTACTTTTATGCACCTATCTTCTGTTATTCTCCTCTGTTCTTCATACTCTGCAACTGTTAATCTCTATTCATTATCGTATCCAGCTCTTCAATCTTTTTTCTGCAATGTGCTTAATCTCTCATATTCGAAATTACCTCACTGAACAGCTAGCCCCATTTCAGTCTGCTTGCTACAATATGTATATATTTCAGTAGATTCTCATTCTCTCCATTCATTACAGAAACGGTTACGGACTCTTCAAGTCCTTCGAATACCCAGCTTGTCTGACTCTCTGCATTCCATGAATAGTCATTACGTGGCAGCGGATCTGTTTCTTTGCAATCTTGATCATTTCATTATAGCCATTGATTAGTCTTTGTGTGCTTAGCTATATAGTTGTGACTTTTAAATGAGAACAATATTGTGTAATATAACTGTGCTGCAAATTTTGACAGAATGGCAACATCTCGGCCAACACAAAGCTGCTCTCCTTTTGGTTTTCCTCGCTTATAATTATTCAAACACACCAAGTCTCTCTCCCTTTACCTTCAATTTAGGATTTGCAGGTGTTTTATGCTCAAGACGCATAAACACACAAAATGCAAAAACTTCTACTATGTAGCAGCATTAAAATTTAATGGTGGAAATTCAAAACTCACAAGATTTATGAGTAATGTCCTCATCAATAGCATAATCACATAATTTGATACCTCTCTCTTATGGATTCTTCGCGATATTAAATAAGAAAATATTACTAAACATTTGTGTTGTTTTGCATATAGTTTTGACAAGAAGAAGCTCATCTTATTCGTTGTCTATTTTTACACAGAAATTGCATTTCATGCACAAAAATTCAAGGACGCAAGGAATGGATCTCTGAACATCTGCATTTTCCCCTTGAAGAATTCTTTGCCTTCAATAGCCCAAAACTTATTTCATTTACATATAAATTTCAATATAATGTACATGCACCACTACTCTTCATTTCCCTCAGAGAGAGGAAGTCTTCCTCAATATTGCATAGAACAACATAGAACACGTTAACTATTAATGGGCACGCAGCATGGTATTTATGCCTATCCTACCAGTCGAGCTCCCTTATTTTGATGCCCTACAAGATTATAATGGCAACATCTTGGCCAACAAACTCCCCCTTTGACATGATGGCAAAATTTGAAATATTTCTCCCCCTTTTGACATCCATGGCAAAGACTAGAAATAATGCTCCCCCTGTGAGCATGACTCCCCCTGTCACTGTTTCAATCTATACAAAATGTGTCCAGACAACAAGAAAGCAGAAGCTGTAACCATATGCCAACAAGAAATCAGAACCATAAAGGACTTGGCAACCTGTAATGTGAATGAGAATATATTCATAGTGGACAAACCCCCAGCTGAGCTCGAAGTGTTTCAAATTGAGATTTGGGAAGGGGCTTAGTGAAAATATCAGCAAGTTGATCTTTTGTTCCAACATATTCAAGCTTAATTATCTTGGATAGTACCTACTCTCTCATAAAATGATACTTTATAGGTATGTGTTTAGTCTTTGAATGCATCACTAGGTTCTTTGAAATACTTATTGCACTTGTATTATCACAAAAAATGGGAATGGGATCATCATACTGTATGTGCATATCCTTCAACATCTGCTTCATCCAAAGGATCTGAGTACAACATCCTGCTGCTGCTATATACTTGGCTTCAATTGTAGATAATGAAACAGATGATTGTTTCTTACTGGACCAGCTTACCAAACAACCTCCAAGAAAGAAGGCAGCACCACTGGTACTTTTCCTGTCATCAATACATCCAGCCCAGTCAGCATCTGTAAATGCATATAAGTCAAGAGAGTTACCTTTTGGATACCATAAACCATGATTTGTTGTTCCTTTTAAGTATCTGAAAATCCTCTTTACAGCCAACAAGTGACCATTCTTAGGTGAAGCCTGAAATCTTCCAACTTGACAAACATCATGCATAATGTCTGGTCTAGTTGCTGTAGCATAGAGTAGGCTGCCAATCATGGATCTGCACATAGTCTGGTCTACATCTCCAGACTTATCATCTTTAATGAGTTTACATCCAGAGACCATAGGTGTACCAACTGGCTTACAGTCCTCTATTTTGAATTTCTTTAACATTTCATTAATGTATTTAGCCTGAGAAATAGAGATACCTTTGTCACATTGATTGATTTGTAATCCAAGAAAGAATTTCATCTCTCCTAGCATAGACATTTCGAATTCCTGCTGCATGCTTTCAGCAAACTTTGTGCTCAGTCTATCATCGTCACTCCCAAAAATTATGTCATCAACATAAACTTCTATAATAATCAGACTGTTATTCTCTTCTTTAATGTACAGGTTACTATCTGTGTGACCTTTCTTGAATCCTTCCTGCATCAAGTAGTTATCTAGTTTGGAGTACCATGCCCTAGGTTCTTGCTTTAATCCATATAACGCTTTCCTCAATCTGTAAACAAACTGTGATGCATCCTATACATGAAATCCTTCTGGCTGCTCCATGTAGACTTCCTCTTCCAAATCACCATTCAGAAAAGCTAACTTCACATCCATCTGGTAGACTTTAATTTGTTTGGAGCTGGCATATGCTAAGATCAACCTTATTGCTTCCATTCTAGCAACAGGGGCAAATGTTTCACTGTAATCAATCCCTTCTACTTGTGCATAACCTTTGCAGACTAGTCTTGCTTTATTTCTGGTTACTTTTCCTGAATCATCCAGTTTGTTCCTGAAAACCCATTTAGCTCCTATTACATTTTTGTTTGCAGGTCTAGGAACTAGTTCCTAGGTATGATTCTTTTCAATTTGACTAAGCTCTTCCTTCATAGCATTTACCCAATGTTCATCTTTGATAGATTCATCCATGTTTTTCAGTTCAGTCAGAGAGAGAAGTGATACCTTCTTTTCAAGGATGGGTTGCTATCTTTTACTTCTTGTCTCGACACCTGAGTTTATATCCCCAATAGTCAATTCTTCAGGGTGATTTTTCTATATTCGACTACTTGAATATTTTGTTGGAATTGTACTTTTTGAAGGACTGAAGTATTGTTCATCATCAAATGTAAATCTGTCATAGTCATCATCCTTAACCTCCTCTATTTCATCCTTTTCATCATCTGACCTGTGCTTATCAAATATATCATGAGTCTAAAATTCCTTTTGCTTAGTCTTTGATTTTAAGAATGCAGATTCATCAAACGTTACATCTATTGCTTCAACGATCTTTCTCAGTCTGAAATTATAACATTTATATGATTTTCTAGAACAGGAGTAGCCAACTAATATTCCATCATTGGTTCTAGAGTCTAGTTTTCCCAAATGTGAATCTACTCATTTGATATAACACTTACAGCCAAAAATCCTGAAATGCTTAACGCTGGCTGGTCTTCCTTTCCAAATCTGATATGGCGTGACAGAATGGTTATTTCTTAGCAAACATCGATTCAGAATGTGAACCGCTGTGTGAATAGCTTGAGGCCAAAGCACGTTACTCAACTTTGCTTCATGGAGCATGGTTCTAGCCATCTCTACTACTATTCTGTTTTTCCTCTCTACTACCCCATTCTGTTGGGGTGTTTCAGTCATAGAGAAGTGCCTCTTTATCCTGTTCACATCACAAAATTTGTTAAATTCATTTGACACATACTCTCCTCCATTATCAGATCTCAGGCACTTTATTTTCCTGTCACATTCATTCTCAACAAATTCTTTAAATATTTGAAAACAGTCAAAAGCTTCAGATTTCTTTTTCAATAAGTAAAGCCAAGTCATCCTAGTGTAATCATCCACAAATAATAAGAAATACTTTTCTCCTTTCATCCCTTTTGTTCTCATGGGCCCACAAATATCAATATGCACTATCTCAAGCGGTTTAGTTGTGGAGTATTCTTTTGTTTTAAATCTGACTCTTGTTTGTTTCCCATGTTGGCATTGCTTGCACACTGAACCTGAGAGATTCTTTAAAGATGGTAAATCTCTTACAGCTTCATTCTTACTCACCTTGATCAGATTATCAAAACTAATGTGACCTAGTCTCTTGTGCCACAACTAGCTTTCATTCTCATTAATAAGATAGCATTCATTATTTTTCTCATCTAGAATATAGACAGTGCTTGAATTTCTTGTGGCTGTACCTATTAGTCTATCTATTTTCACATCTCTGATTTGACATCCATTTGAATCAAATATCATGTAGCGTCCCTTATCACATGTTTGACTAACACTCAGCAAGTTGTGTTCCATAGCTTCTATCAACAGGACATTTTCAGCCAAGTTTTTCTTACCGTTTAAACATACAGTCCCTCTTCCAATCATTCTAGTTGTCTGATCATTCCCAAATGTGACAAACCCCTCTTTTCCTTTGTCTAGTTTGATAAACAAATGTTTACTTCCTGTCATATGTTTGGAGCATCTACTGTCTATTATCCATTTGATTTTATGTTCAGCTTGTAGGGCTACGTTACATTTTTCAGCTTTCAGATTTTCAGTCTTCATTTTCCAGATTTGAGTTTGTTGATGAGTATAGATGGGTTCACTAACTTTCTGAAAGTTAGTAGGGAAATTTCTTGAAATATGGCCAAAATTTTGACACTTATAACATTCTGTTTCATGGTTTAAAGTATCAAATCTGTTATGAGTATTACTATTTCTGTTTTGACTTGTCACATCCGATTTTTTTCCATATCCATGTCTAGACTTCTCATAACCATTATGTTCATATATTTTTCTTGAAAAATTAGTACAAAATGCAGCCTTGTGTCCATAATTGTAACAGAAAAAACAATAGCCATTAAACTTATTCTGATACCTGTCATGTGTCCTTCTCTGAACAATTGGTCTTGATTTTTCTTTCTGTTTCTCAACCACTGAATTCTTATCAGCTCCTTTCCCATTCTTCTTTTCTGTACCTGTTTCTTTCACACTTGAACTAGAATAATCATTAATCACTGCTACCTTATAACCAAGTCCAGATTTTTCATTTACAGATCTCTAACTTTCTATTATCTAATTTAGAATTGATGAACTGTGATTCATGTTACTTTCCTGTACCTTCTTCCTTAATAAGACAACTTCTAATTTCAGTTTTTCAATCTCTTTATCCTTTTTAATAATTAATTTGTTTAGAGATTCTTCAGTGATTCTAGCTTCTTCCAGTTTTAGTTTTAATTCAATTACCATTGCTTCGGTACTTTCAAATGAATCATTGGATTTTTTCAACTCATCCTCAAGTTCTTTAACATTTCTCTTAAGATGTCTACATTCTTTTCTTTCTCTTCTTAAATCACATAGAGCACTTACCAATTCTGCTTCCAAATCCACTTCACCTTCTTCTTCCTCTTTAGACTGGTCTTTCTGATTTTCCAAAGACATAAAGAGATTCTCATCTGACTGATCATCACTTTCATCAGAATCAGATATATCACTTTCTTCTTTAGTAAATAAAATCTTCTTCTTGAAAGTACGTCTATTGAAAAAATTCTTATATTTATTTTTGTATTGCTTTGGCTTTTCACTGCTTTCTTCCTCGTTGTCAGAGTTCTTACTATATGGACATTTGGAATCAAAGTGGCCTATTCTACCACATCCAAAACATTTCAAAGGAAGCTCACATTTGTACTTACCTGTACCTTTTTTCAAGCTCTTGACAAAATTTGCTTTTTCTTCATCTTCTTCAGATTTTCCAGAATGGCTCACTTCTTCTTCTTTCTTCTTCTTCTCCTTCTTTGCTACTTTGAATGCTGCTTCTTTCCTGGAAGAAGTCTCACCAGAAATTCTCATTTCATATGCAGTCAGTATTCCATGAAGTGTATCCATATCTAAGGTATCTAAATCTTCTCTTTCTTCTAATGCAGAAACCTTAGGATCAAATCTAACAGGAAGAGATCTAAGGACCTTTTGTACAATAGCATCATCTTCAATCTTTTGTCCTAGCCCTCTCATGGTATTGGCAACTTCATCTATTCGAAGGAAATAAGTGGCTATATCTTCAAATTCTTCCATTTTCAAACTTTCAAATTGAGATCTATATGTTTGTAGTTTGGCACATTTAACTTTAACATCCCCTTCATAGACTGTTTTCAGTTTGTCCCAAACTTCTTTTGCTGAGGTACAGTTCATTACTTTAACAAATTCTGAAGCTGCTAGGCCTCCTAGAATACCATACATAGCCTTTGAATTATTCTCATGGATTCTTCTACTTATAGGATCTATTGGGATAGTTGTTGGAACATTATATGTATTTAAACAAGCTTGCCATACATCAACTCCTTGAGACTGTAGATACAGTTTCATTCTTATACTCCAAAAAGCATAATTATGTCCATCAAATAGAGGCAGTCCATGTTTGGTAAATTCTGATTTCTTGTCCATTGTTTAGGATCTAGATTCCAGTGGTTAAACTATTTTGAAGCAACATTGCTCTGATACCAATTGTTGGACGGATTAAAGTAACTGAGAGGGGGGGGGTGAATTAGTTACATACCAAAATGCATCTTTTTAATGGATGTTTCAGATTTATTATGGACATATGTTTAAACCATTCAACATATAGCAGCAAATTAAATAACAGTCAACATTCAATCACATCAATGAACACGAGACACAATGTTTTCATGAGGAAACCAAAAAAAACTCTTCTTCTTAAGAATGAAAGGTAAGATCCAACTCCTCTTTACATTCTTTTATGTTTCCTGAGCTCCAACCCAGACGAGGCTGCTACCTCTGGAAGCTCCAACTTCCAATTATACAAGCTCCAACTTGTTTCTATTTTCTGGCAACAACCAGAGGGATGCTACAACACCCCAGAGAACTCTGTTTTCCCTTGCTCCACCCTACCACCCTGATTTTTATTTGATTTACAGAATGAATCAAGCCCTTACAGGCCCTCACTATCTATGACTAGGCTTTATAAATCAGCATTTACATTATGATCCTAAATTAGACAGTATTACAGATATTCATAACGGATGTTATAATTCTATCTCTGTACATTTTTCTCTGTTTATCATCAAGACTAAGCATATACAGAACTCAACGAGATTGTCACTGTATCATTCATCTGTTCTTTCTCATCTAGACCCGTTCATCATCTTCTCTTTACTTTTCTGCACCTATCTTCTGTTATTCTCCTCTGTTCTTCATACTCTGCAACTGTTAATCTCTATTCATTATCGTATCCAGCTCTTCAATCTTTTTCTGCAATGTGCTTAATCTCTCATATTCGAAATTACCTCACTGAACAACTAGCCCTATTTCAGTCTGCTTGCTACAATATGTATATATTTCAATCGATTCTCATTCTCTCCGTTCATTACAAAAACGGTTACAGACTCTTCAAGTCCTTCGAATACCCAGCTTGTCTGACTCTCTGCATTCCATGAATAGTCATTACGTGGCAGCGGATCCGTTGCTTTGCAATCTTGATCATTTCATTATAGCCATTGATTAGTCTTTGTGTGCTTAGCTATATAGTTGTGACTTTTAAATGAGAACAATACTGTGTAATATAACTATGCTGCAAAGTTTGACAGAATGGCAACATCTTGGCCAACACAAAGCTGCTCTCCTTTTGGTTTTCCTTGCTTATAATTCTTCAAACACACCAAGTCTCTCTCCCTTTACCTTCAATTTAGGAGTTGCAGGTGTTTAATGCTCAAGACGCATAAACACACAAAATGCAAAAACTTCTACTATGTAGCAGCATTAAAATTTAATGGCGGAAATTCAAAACTCACAAGATTTATGAGTAATGTCCTCATCAGTAGCATAATCACATAATTTGATACCTCTCTCTTATGGATTCTTCGTGATATTAAATAAGAAAAGATTATTAAACATTTGTGTTTTTTTGCATATAGTTTTGACAAGAAGAAGCTCATCTTATTCGTTGTCTATTTTTACACAGAAATTGCATTTCATGCACAAAAATTCAAGGACGCAAGGAATGGATCTATGAACATCTACATTTTCCCCTTTGAAGAATTCTTTGCCTTCAATAGCCCAAAACTTATTTCATTTACATATAAATTCCAATATAATGTACATGCACCACTACTCTTCATTTCGCTCAGAAAGAGATAGTCTTCCTCAATATTGCATAGAACAACATAGAACACGTTAACTATTAATGGGCACGCAGCCTGGTCTTTATGCCTATCCTACCAATCGAGCTTCATTCTTTTGATGCCCTACAAGCTTATAATGGAAACATCTTGGCCAACAGTAAGTTGGTATGCAATTTGAAATTAGACCCCACCACATTTTTGAAACACAAGACATTAAATATTGGGTGAATATTGGAGTAATATGAAAGACTGATCATTTATGCCACTTGTCCAATGTGTCGGAGGATTGTATAAGGTCCATATTTTTGAAGCGATATTGTTATGGAGATGATACTTGAGGGATGTTTGTTTATAAGGTTGGAGTTGAACAAACGCTTGATCCCCTACTTCAAATGATTGCTTGGAGTGTTTTTGATCTACCTAATATTTCATTTTGTTTTGGTTCGTGTCAGTAATATATAATGTGGTACAAAGTGTGGTTTCCATGGCCTGAACTCTGGAGGTACCAAGAATATAGGAAATCATTGATAAGGGATTTTGGCCACACACTACTTCATATGGTGTCATTTTGGTGGAGCCATGATAAGTGGCATTGTACCAGCACTCATTCAAAGGAATCCATTGGGCCCAATGGTGTGGTGATGCCAATTCAAAGCATTGTAAGTAGGTGTCCAAGAATTTTTCCACTACTTCTATTTTTCCATATGTTTGGGGGTGATAAACTACATTGATATTCAACTAGGTTCCCTAAAGTTTAAATAGTTTGTACTGAAAAAAGTTGGTCAAGGTAGGGTCACAATCTGATGCAATCAAAATTAGTATTCCATGGAGATTAAAACTTTGATCCATAAATACTTGTGCCGCCAAGGAGGGAGTAAAAGTTTGTGTTAAAAAAATGGACATATTTGGTCAAACTATATACTACCACCATAATGATTGTTTTCTTTCCTATCTAAGGAATCCCTACAATGAAATCCATAGAGATTCTTATCCATATCTAGTTGGGAATGGAAATTGGCTACAAATCACTTGGGGACTTCATTGTTTTACCTTTCTAGCATTGGAAGGTGCCACATGTTGAAACAAAATTGTGGATATATTTTTTCATCTCTTCCTAGAAGAAGGGGTAGGTAACTATTTTTTAGGTTTTATGAAATCTTGACTGCCTTGTTGTGGGTGATAAAATTAATTCCTCTAAGATTCATGGTTTCAAGCCAAATATGATGTGAGACAGATGCGATCCTTATTCTGCAATATATTCGTATTCAATGTATACTTGAGCGAAGGGTTTGGATCTTCTTGTAGCCATTTTATGAGGTGTCGAAATGTATCTTGATCCAGTCATTCCTATCATGCCTCATTGATCCTTCTTGGAACTAGTAAGGACAAGTTGAAGAGGGAAGCCTCTTCAAATTGTCAAGACAAAAAATTTGTCACTGCATTGTCATGACCCTTATTATATATGTTCTCATAGTCATAACCAAGAATATTATTGATCCATTTATGTTGTTTGGGGAAGGATGACCATTGTTCTAGGAAGTACTTAAAGTTGTGATGGTATGTCTTTATCTGTAAATGTCACTTGATTAAATATGGTCACCATGTATGAATACTATGAAGGATGGCCATCATGTATTTCTCATGTGTGTATTTTCCCAAGTTTCAATTACATGGATTCTTATTGGTGAATGCCAATGGGAATTCATCTTGCAGTAATATTTCTCCCAAGCCACAGCTAAAGGAACAACTTTCTAATAAAAATTAATTAGTGAAATATTTCATGACTAACATATAGGCATAGTGAACATAGCTTCCTTAAGGGCCGAGAAAGACTCCTTTGTTGCCTTAGTCTAGGAGAAAGCATTATTTTTTAGCAATGTTGTAAGAGGAGCTACAATGTTTTCATAGTTTGGCACATATTTGCAGTAATAGCCAGTAAGTCCAAGGAACCATGTCAATCTCTTGACAGTTTTTTGGTGGGGAAAATGTTGCAGTGATGTTCCACTTTCTTGGGATCCACCTAGACACCATCATGACTCACCATATAGCCCAAGTATTCAACATATGTCACCCTAAAAGTGCACTTGGATCATTTCATAAATAAATTTTGATCCTATAATACTTGGAATCTATGAGAAACATGTTAGATGTGAATTTCCCAGGTGGGGTGGGATTGTAGACCAAGATATCCACAAAGAAAATTAGGACAAAATGGTGGAGTAAGGGGTGAAATATATTATTCTTGAGGCTCTGAAAATTTGAGGGGGAATTGTAGAGGTCAAAAGGCATGACCAAAAACTCATAATAACTATGATGTGTGAAAAAGGTTATATTGAGAATCTCTCTATTTCACCTAGATTTGATGGTATCCTGAGCAAAGGTTGAGTTTGCTGAAGAATTTGGCATCATGCAATTCATCTAAATGATCATCAATGATCGGAATGGGGAATTTATATTTGATAGTTAGTTTTTTGAGGGCCCTAAAATAAGGACACTTGCACCAACCTTCCTTTTTTAGGACTATAAATACTGACTAATAATAAGGAGTCCTAAGAGGATGAATGACACCGACTGCCAATAATTCCTTAATGATATTCTCAATTTCATTCTTCTGTGCATAAGGTTGGTGATAAGGGTGGACATTGGGGGTTGAATGGTTGAAATTAAAGTAATTACATGGTCATGTTCCCCTCATTATGGAGGTAAACCCTTTGGAACCTCAAAAACCTGGTGATATTTGGATAGAACATGTTGCAAGCCAAGGTGAATATTTGGTGAGGGAGTTTCCATAACATGCATGGCATGGAATTGAGCAATGACACCTAAGTGTCCTTTACTCAACAATTTATCCATATTGTGGGATGAGATAATTTCGAAGAAACATGTGTAATTATTTGGAGGTGGTATGTGTGCCTGGCCTAAGTAAAGTTGAGAGAGAGTTCCCTAAAATCCATTGTGATAGGACCCAAAGTCCTGAACAATTTGACCCCAAAAACTATATCACAACCACCCATGTCAATAGAAAACATATGGGTTTTGACATGGTAGTCCCCCATTTGGAGTTTGGAATTTTCACAACGGCCACCACATTTCATTGTACCCCCATTCGTTATCATAATCTAAAAATTGGATATGAGGAATATTTAGAAATGGTGTCTTCGTCCACATGTCAATTAATGAAATCATGGGTTCTGTCATTTTTAATTAACAAAATGATTTTTTGTGCTTGATATAGCTATCAATTGTATTGTATGAGGTGTGCAAAACACCGATAATGCATGGAGTGAAATTTAGGGTTTCTCCTCAGGAACTAGCATATTGAGAACATATTCAAGGGGTGGCACCAATTATACACTCTAATTCAAGCTAAGATTCCAAGGTGTTGTCTTCTAGGGAATTATGGGGGGTTTCCTAGATCTACAATAATTTATTTTATTTGCATTTATTCCCTCTAAAATATTTTTCATCACAATTATTAAAAAGGTTGAGGCATTGAAACTGATCCATGATATCTAGGGTCAACTTGTGGATTCATAGTGGTGGGGTGGTGGAGTTGCTAGGAATCGGATCCATGGGAGACACATTCACTAGCACAAAAAGAGCGATAAATGACAAAAAGAAACAACCAAAATCCACATATAAATGACCACTTTTGAGTTGGCCACGAGTGGTAGAAAATTTATAGTATCTTATCATGTGACCAAAAATGTGGTCATATTTAGTTTGGTCATTTATATATTATCTTATGGCCATATATTTGATCAAAATTGTCATAATTAATGACTAAATTAATGATCAAATATATGACTGCAATACAACCAATAAACTACCAAGTTAAATACAACCCCTTTTTTTGGTGTGTGATAAGATATTGGAAATTTGCTACCAAATTTATCATTTGGTTGTTTATATGTGAATTTTGGTTGTTTTTTGTCACTTATCTCTCATTTTTGTAGTGGCTATTTACCTTTTTTTAGTGGTTTCAAAATATAAATGACTAATTTGCTTGTTTTTAGTCATTTTATTTGCGATCATTGTTAATCGATATAAATGACTAATTTGGTCATTTTTAGTCATGTTATATGTGTTCGTTATTTATTATAATAGGGCAGGGAGGAATTGAACCACCAACCTCCTGCCTATAAGACAGGTGTTCTTCCATTGAGATAGCACTCTTAAATAGAATATATTATATAATTTTACATCGATGATCTAAAACAAAAGAATGGTATCTTTAAAAATGGCATTCTAAGGTCACCTGATCAAATGGATTAAATTGTTTCTTTCACAACTTGTTAACTTCTTAGGAAACCGCTTCCTCTGCTAGCACAATAGAGTCAATGAATTTTCCCTATAAAAAGGAGTAAACACAAAAAAATGAGACAAAAGCATGATGTCCAGATTTACTTCAAAAGTACAAGAAAGGGAAGCGTAACATTTACCTTAATAGATCATAATACAAAATGACCAACATTTCCCAAAAATTAATGGCCATTTAATGCCATAATGTGTGCATGTATGCAACCAAACAAGGTTAAATGAAGAAATCATTGAACTAGAACAACATTGAAATAGAAGGGCAAGTATTCAAATTTGTAACAAATAATCTAATTATAATAACTGTGAACGACACATTGTTTGATATGGAAATGGTAGATTATAAGAAAATACAATGTAAATAGAATCACAATTTTTATATTATCTATCAACAAATGCAACACAAACTCAAAGAAATTTAGTCCTGCAACACATCCATTACCCAATAAAATTTTACGAGATAAAGACAAAGTCATGTGGTCGAACCAAATCCCATGGTCCCATGGGTGAATGTATCATTCTCCCTTAGTCAAATCACATGACCATTCTGGGATAATGTTTTACCGATGCTTTCCCATGAAGGAACATCAACACACAAGGAATCCAATTGAAAAGTTGTTACTGCCTCATTTCCAAGAACAACAAGGTACTTTGAAGACTGAAGGGAATTTTAAGATAGAATAATGATACTCAAGCCCAACAATTCATCAATTTTTTGTTGTTAAATATTTTCAAATATGTATAAGTTCAGATATATAGAATGTTCAGTTATGTTCAAGTTCAATTATAGTCATCTCTTCATAAGGATAGGATTAAATTCTTTTTGCACAAATCTTGATAAATATATGGAAGACTCTGGCCAAAGGCCCAATTTGTACTCTTTAATGACTGTAGAAACTAAGAATTTTTTTATTTATATAAATCTACTTGTTCATGTTAAAAAAAAACTAAATGAATAAATCTCCAAATCCTCTATTATGTGTAATGGGGATTTCTTATTTCTAATGTTGACAAAATTTCCAGAAGTCTAACTTGATACAATAATGACTGAATTTTTTGTATTTCAGTGAGATTGGACTGGAGTTCTGTAATACACCAGTCACATTTGGGTAATTGGAATTGCTATCAAATTAACCAAGTAGTGTGTTACTAACACATTTGAAATTTGAATGACTATTGAAGTGCTAGGTGTATATATAAAGATGTTTTGAATGGATATTAATAATACCTTAGCATTGAATTTGAAGAACTTGCAATGGACTTCATGATATGATATGTATCATCGGCCTCCATTAATTGCACTTAAAGGAATGACACATAGAAAATTCATACTAATAAATTCAATGAGCTTTCCTCAAAATGTATCCATATGCAGAATCATATTTGAAACTCTAAATGCTGGAAACCTTATTTTGGACAAAAAGTGACTAGAATTTTGAGTTGTGCATTGACACCATATGGAAATGGGTATGAGACTCGCACCCAAATGGAGATCCCAGATATTCCATATTTACAATAGTCACACCTGAATGAGAAATGCAAGCATTCAAAATTTTCGTAGTGCAACTAACTAGTCATATAGCTTCTTACTAATGCAATTATCACAACATTGTATGCCTACAATTTTGATGTTGAGAATATATTCTCCTATATGCTCTTCCATAACATATCCACTCTGTCATGACTCGTTATCACCTATTAGTGATGAGAAGTGATATAAATACGTCATTTTTTTCAGCCAAAAAATAGAGATATACATATGTGCTAATCTAACAAAGCCTATGGAAGTATTATGCACTACTATTATGATAGAAAATAGGCCAAATCATAATCTCACAATAAAATAAATCATACATAAGCAGTGAAGTACAACATCCATGATTATATCATCATCAGTAAAACATGACATAGCAGTAATATGGCATCATAATATCATCATCTCATCACTCATATCATAAGGAAGGTCCAGGGAGCAATAAAAGGAGACCATGTAAATATGGAATATGTCAGAAGAAGTGAAGCATAAATAAGTAGTAGTATTCCAACCAATAAATTATGCAGCATAACAAAACTGTGATAGTAATAAGTTGTACCATTGTTGTCCTAAGTGTTATGATTATTAATCCTCCCTTGTCTAATTTGGTCATATGTCTAAATCAGGAGTCATGTCTAAATCGGGAGTCCATCCAGTCTATTTTTAGTCACTAACACCATTGGGTCCACTTGGCCTAATTGGGGCACATGTTCTAGTTACTAAAGTCTAGGGAACACTAATTGAGGCCTACTACCATTGATTGCACTTGCATGCATCAGTTTAGGAGCCTCCTAGATCAATCCCTACAATTTAGGAGCCACAGGGAGTGTTGATACCAACCTTCATCAGTTGAGTTCAGTTAGTGACTAGTCAAGCTGAGTTAGGAATCAGTTACATTCAGTTCTAGTCCTCTACATTTAGTTAGCACTAGGTTTGCATGGCTGCATGTAGGAGAGGCGCGTTTCTCACCTACCACCATCAGTTAGCCTCTATTAACACTGAATTAGACACTTGAATTGTGTTTTAGAACTCCTATGAAGTCTGATAATGGTTTAGACAAGGTCAGTTAACTATTGAGTCCTCCGATAATGATTTAAACAAGGTATTAGTTACCTACAGTCAAGTAGAGTCTAATCAATTCAAAATTCCTCATGTGGATTTGAATTGCATGTGGCTATTTAGCCATTGTATTATGATCTAATTACTTTTTTATTAATGAAAGCATTCACAATTGCAAACCATTTTTGCACTGTTTCATTCTTCAATTGCTGAGTAAATTGTGTGATCTATCTTGTGAGTTGTGTGTTTTTCCACAGATGTATGTGCTCAATTTAATACTAAGTATATTATTACAAATCTGGTTTTCATGTGTTTTGAACAAATTTCATGGTTGTTTTGATATGTTTATTTATTGGGATAGTGATGCAGAAATGTTAACATGCCTTAGACGAAACTTCAAATATGAAATGTTTTATTATATTTCCACTGTTAATGAATGAAATTTCCATATCTACATGCTTTATTAGGCCATTCCCTAAGGGTTGTTGCGTTGATATAGAGTTGAAGAATGTTTCAGTGTTTAACTACTTGAATTGGAGTAAACTAGTGGTGGATAGATTTGAGATATTTACATTTGTATTTCTAAATATTTTAGTTCATTCATGAGGTTTTCAGTTCTATGTGGTAAATATGTAACCTCATTGAAGTGAGGTGAAAATATTCAATTAGAAATATTTTGAAAAATTATACACACTTCTTATAGAAAATAGGGGGCATGAATTTATTCCAACAATATAACCCATTTTCTCTCTCATGCTTCAATTTCAAGGGTGAGGAGGCCTTTACCATGCCATATGCATAGAAATTTTTTTATACTTATGAATTTATGAATGAAAATCATGGAGGTAAGAATATAGGTATTTATTATTATTAACTACTTTACATGTCACATACATAATGTAGCAATAATTTCTAGGATTCACATCCAAACCAAAAATATCATTCAAAAACACCAAAAGAACCACATCAGCATTCATATACAACACTTAATTTGATCGTTATATGCTTCCTCTACTTCAAAACTCTCTCTTCAAGCAATAAATGTCTCCACTAGCATTGCTTCTCCATGTGGTACAACTATCTTACATGAGCTATCATTTTTTAGGAAACTATTTATAATTTGAAAACAAAACCTTATTCTTGTGATTAGAAATTCATAAACCATTAATGAATAATATGGAAAGATTCCATGGTCTTGATATTAACATTGAAAAATAACAAAATGAAAGTTCCAAATATCAACTCATACTGCATTGTTGTTTGAGAGTAGTATATCCTTATAGTGCAGTCACAAACATGGATCCCATCTATATAAAATCAAAGCATATTTAGTTGAAAATGCGATATGATCATTTTTATTTCACAAAATATTTGGACAAAATGAATGGAAAAGAATTGGAACAAAAAAACTGAGTATACGAAAAAATGACAGACAAGATTTGAAGCAAGAGTGGTAGTTAACAAAATAATTTGAATAAAAATGAATTAAATGTTAAAAATCTTTAAAAACTAGGAATTTTGAGTAAAATAGTTAAATATTTTATTAATCTTTTGTATTTCAATTCCAATAACGTAAGAGTCAAGAAGGGTGACCTCCTACTCTCCTTCAGAAGTCAGCATCATACATCAAACATTTTATTCAACAATTTATAACAACATCAACCATCTGAGCATTTAACATATGTGCAAAATATTACACATTGGTGGATTAATTCTTGTGTTGGGATTTCTTTTAAAGTTTCCATACAATGTCATAGGTGAAAATATGATTTGTCTTCTATAAAGGATAAGTTGACTACCTGATATATTAGAATAATAGTTTCTATAGAAAATTAGATGCAAGGGATTTATCCTCTTCATGCATGTTGAGGATTGTCATTATGAACATGAGGAAAAATATCCTAGGATGAAATAGTCCATGGCATTTACCCACATCCTTTATTCTTCAATTTAGTAAATACTGATTGTTTTGCATGAAAATGAATACCATACCTGAATGAAACCAAATTATATAAAATGTTCTATACCAATGATAGAATTGAATGATCAATAAAATGGAAGCAATTAAAATCGTGCCAATTTATTCCATGCCAAAGTAGCCAAGTCAACCATTTTCTCCATGTTTCCATATAGGACATGTCTTGGAAATATTTCCTATGTATTTTTTGTAAAAGAAAGTTACATTTTCCATCCTCTCTTTTTAAGCCGTCATACAAATCTGTAGAGGTGCATATATACTATCGATCATAAAGGCATTGAAAAATCCATAAGTGTGGCCTACGGACATATTGCTTCACTTTACTCTCCCAAAACCTAGGTTGCATGGATACGAATATAGGGATGTATATGGAAACAAAAAACAAAACAAAAAATAGACATCCTATGGGTGGGATACATACAGTATGTTTATTGTACACACTATATTGGCATAAACATATATGTATATATATAAGAGTATAGTTATAGTATACTTTTATATAAAATCCAAATACATATACTAAATTATAGTGTATTTTCTATATAGTACAGTACATAATGCATACATATAATATAGGACATATTATAGTATAAAATATTGTCTACTCTCAATTGGTTGAACCATCTTCCCAAGGCATGTTATTGAATGGGAGGTCATATGATCTAAGAGGATCTCCCAAATGACCAAAAATTAAATCTTCAAATGATGAATATAAATATACAGCCACACATAGCTTTTCGAAATCTTTCTAGCGACTATCATTTCATCAAAATTGGATTTTGGACAGGGAAGCTATTGGAAAAATAAGTTGGTAGTGATAGGGGCCTATTTCCAACTTTCAACTTCTGACATCAGGATTAGAAATTCAGAAGGATTGTGGTTAATGCATATAGCCGAGTTCTGACTTTTGACGCGTCGATGTTGGGGATCAGAAGTCAGGAGGATATTTCTGGATGTTTTTTGGACAATTCTGAATTATGAAGTCGTGAACAAAAAATCAAAAGGATTGTTGTTGTTGTTGTTGTTGGGACAGTGCCGACATAAGGATTATTACAATCGGGTTTAGCAAGTCGGGATCAACAAAATTGGATTAGAAAAGTCAGGATCGTGGTGGAGAATATAAATCAACAATTGAACAAACCAACGACCATGAATTTTATTTGGGACTTTTACTATCTAGTCCATAATACTTGTCACTACACCAATGCCTTTGATGGTGGATTTTATATTGAAAGATAAATTTAGTTAGAAATCATACTCTTATTTTGATTAGGCATGTTATCTATGTCCCCAAAACAAATTCCATTATGTTATTTAACATGTAGTCTGAGTGTGGTATGAACAAGGGAGAGAAAGGAGTTGTAGTACATAGTACATAGTACAAATAGGTTGGGACTAATAGAATCATACTAATAGAATCAAGCTGATAGAATTGGACTAAACATTTTCCAATGCACTAAATGTTTGGCAAGGTTACGAGGTGGATTTGTGATGTGCAGGAGATAGAGTTTATCATACTATATGCCAGATGAGGTCTTTGGAAAAGTGTAGAATTGCATTGGAGTAGGCTTTTTATGTAGACGGCATGCATAATTGTAGAGAGTCTTCTGAATTGATGTAATTTACAACATTTGAAGAAATAATGAAAATTGTCTCACTAGAAGTGGACCCGGATGTGTAGGCCTTCAGATAAGAACTCGTTATCAAGTTGCAACCTTCAAATTTGCAGTTTCCATCTCTATTTACTTGCATTTATAATTGAGTGTTCGTTATTTTAAAGTTGTCATTTTAAAATATTTCTCATATATTAATTGTTGATACATTCATAGATAATTCATGGTTATTAACGATCTTGTAAAATTTAGATCATGTTGGTATCATAGCTTGATTAAATAAATAATTTTGAGTGTGTGAATTCTTACTAGGGCCAAGCTTAAAGCAAGTGAAGGAGAACTTGTATCTTTCAATCTAGATATTGGGTGTATAACTCATAGAAGGAAAATGGCAAATGAATACTTTAGAGAAGAAGATGTGAAGGCTTTTAAAGAGGAATTATACCATATGGTAGATAGGGTAGAAGAAGCTAAAAGTAGAAGATAATGCTTTATTAAATGGAGGAGTCCCTCCTGAACCTTTGTCTCCATCTTGAATCTCTAGTTCTTCTTCTTCTCATTTTCATCATTCTAATCATAAATATGATGTTAATCCATTGGTAAATGTTGGTGTAAAAATCGATTTACCTATGTTTAACGAAGAACCTAGCACTAAGAAATTAGATAACTAGATTAGACAAATTGAAGCTTAATTCATAATTAGAAACTTACAAGTGATGAAGCAAATATCTACCTGGATTACCTCCGACTTAGAGGCACTTCACTCATATGGTGGGAGATAAAAACTCAAGAGGATCTGATTACCAAATGTAAAGTTATTTCCTCCTGGTATAAGTTTATTTTAGCATTGAAAAAGTAGTTCCATTTGTTGGGTTATATGTAGTAGGCTATGATGGACTAGCAGAATTTTAGACAAGGTAAGGGACAAAATGTGAAAGAATACACACAAGAGTTTAGAAAGAGGGATGAAATGATGGGTATAGCTCTTTATACTCAAGAGAAACTTCTTAAATACATAACAGGATTACATAGTTACTTAAGACATACAATCCTTCTGTTCAATCCTACTAACCTAGATGATGTGTGTGTTTAAGCCACCCATATCGAATCTAAGGGGAAGAATACTTCTAATAATTTTCCTAAGAAGCCTTTCAATCGAGGTGGAAACAAGTTCAAAGGTAAACGGAAAGGAAAGAAAACAACTGCCGTGAATAAAGGAGGTGATAAATCTACATGTACACATTGTTAGAAAAATGATCATGATGTATCCAAATGTTGGAAGCTCCATTCAGAATTCAATCCATATAAATTTCGGAGCAAGTAAGAAGAAAAGAAGACTATTACTACTATCCAGCATGATTTGGGATCATACTCCAGATATGAAATGAAAATTGAGCCCATGAGTTTACAAGGTAAATCATCCTCTGATTGTGTTTCAAAAGTTGGACTTGTTATTTATGAAAATAAAAGGAACGAGTTATTTCACATAAGGGTGATTTCTAAACATACCAAAATTGATAATTTATTTGATAGTGGATCATAAGCTAACTTGATTTCAGAAGAGATAGTTGAAAATATTGGTTTGGAAACTAAGTCACACCCCAAACCATATCCACTCGGATGGGTTTGTGAAAACGCCCAATTTAAAGTTACAAAGAAGTGTAGATTCAGGTTTTCTATGACTTCTGGATTTATGGATGAAGTTGATTTGGATGTGGTTCCAATAGATATATAAGGTATTTTATTAGGTATAATCCCTTATCCGTATGACGAGAAAGAAATATTTTACAGGGAAGAAAATAAATGCCACATGTTTAAAAATGGAGTAGAATTCAGAGTAATAACCCATCATATGAATACAAATTTGTCACTTTTCTATGTCCAATAGATGAAGAGGCTCATAAATTCCAACAAAAAAATAATTTTCATTATTAATAAAACCAAAGAAAGTGATAGTAATAGGTATTTTAAGGGGTGTGATCCTTCGCATAAAAATGATTTGATTAAAGTTGCTTCTTACTTTAATTATATATTTCAAGAACCTCAAGGATTTCCTCCTAAGAGGGAGGTTCAACATGAGATCCAATTGTTGCAATATGCTCCATTTCATAACATTAGTTTATACAGGTCATCAGTAATTGAAAACAAATAATTTACGAAACAAGTACAAGAGTTCATTGAGAAGGGGTTCATCTTTCCAAGTTCTTTTCCATACAGATAACCCATAGTACTTGTTCCAAAGAAAGATGGAACATGGAGGATGTGCATTGATTTTCAAGATCTGAATAGAATCATGGTAAAGAATAGATACCATATTCCTCGTATTGATGATATTTTGGATCAGTTAAAGAATGACGTTTGTTTCACTAAATTAGAATTGCAAAGTGGTACTTATCATATTAGAATCCATGAAAATGATATTTGGAAAACTTCTTTTAAAACTAAACAGAGACTGTATGAATGGATGGTTATGCCCTTTGGGCTTGATAATTCTCCTACTACCTTCATGTGAATTATGAATGATGTATTTATTCCATTCATTGATGACTTTGTAATAGCCTACTTCGATGACATTTTGATATTCATTTGAACTTGAGAAGATCATTCCAAGCATATAAATGAAGTCCTAGATGTCTTATCAAGGGACAAGTTGTATTTAAAGATCTCTAAATGTGAGTTTGGAAAAAAATATTTGGTTTATTTGGGAAAAACATATTTGTCATTCACTGTTCCACAAAAAGTTCTCCATTTGAGACATGTTTTCAATACTTGAAAAAGTATCCTTTAGACTTTGTTTATTGGAAATATTATATGGAAAATGGACAAGTTGGTGCAGACAAAGCTTTGAATTTCATCAAGTGGATCCAATTGGTACACCATGCAGTATAGGAATAATTAGAGAGAATCCAATCCAAATACAAGACAATGCATGACAAGCATCAAGTGGAACATCATTTTTTTATATTTTTATCATTTAGTCAATATGATATTAGGATCTTATCTGAGAGAATAACATGCAAAACAATAATCACAAGAGACAAGAGACACAAAGAGTTTTCTTTGGGGAAAAAATAAGGAGAAAACCCCGCAACTTCCTCTGAGATACAATCAGCACCAAGGGAAAAAGTAAAACCAAAAGACAGAAAGATGGTCTCTGACAGCACTTCTCTCTCTCTCTCACTTGTGTGAGATCCTCTTCTCTCACTCATGCGCTATAGTTGAGTGAGATTATCTTTTAAATAGAGAGTCTCACTCTCTATTTATACTAGTTTTCACTTGACAATTACTCACTAGGGTTGACTTCTCTAGGAGAGTCTAATAACCCTAGTACCCTTCAACTATGGGGACTATTTCCCCGACTTACAACAGAGGGTTAACCTCTATGACTTTACATGAATTTATTATATGAATTATTCTCCTGATAGGAACATTGGGGTACAATAAAATACAATATAATATATAAAAGTGAATACATTCTAAAGTTACAAATATTGTTATCTCTATTGTTGTTTTTCATATTTATCTTAGAGATTTCATTTTATTTTTCTTAAGTGTTTTCATTTGACGGTCATAATATTTGTTTTACCATATATTTTTATTGTGGAAATTTATCCTAATCTTTACCTTAGTTTTCTTTTATGATTTTTATTATGTTTTCTTTTAAAAACCTCAATAAGGGCTCAAATCATTTATCTATCAAAGGTTATGGATTTGTATTGAAGCAAAGTATATCATGAAGTAAAGTACATATATAACTTTGCTTATAAACTGGCAGCATATATAAAAAATAAAAAATTACAGCGCTGCCAGTTGCTAGTTTGATGGGATTCATGATATGAGATTTTGGTTATTATAATGAGTGTAGGTACAGGCTAAGGTTTGTACACAGGTGGCAGTAGTTTCATTAAACGTGTATTCAACTCCATACTTCATCATAACAACAAGGGTTCATGTAGTACACATAGGGTTTCTGAATTGAAGCCCATATTCATTGTAGCCGTGTGTTTTGGACTAAGGGTTTTTTTTTTCACGCAGGAAGGTATTCTAGGTTCACACAGGATGACTAAAAACAAGAGACCTAGAGGATTTTTGTGCATAATTGAACCTGATAATATACAGTGGGTTCATGAATTCCCTAGATCAGCGAAGATGATGCAGGATGCTAGCTGGTTTCCATTTTGTGAAAAGTTGCAGGGGCACAATTAACAGATAACTAGGGCTTTCATAAAAAATTACAATGATGAAGTTGTTTGGTTTGAAGACTTACAGATAATAGTGAATGAAGAAACTATAGCAGACTCCATTGGTGTATCGTCTGAAAGAGAGAAATGGTTCAAATAGCAATCATTTGAGGCCAATTTCAGCAAATTTCTTTTGCCAAGGTTTGAAAAGCTTGATTGGAAGAATGGTATACATGTTACGAAGTTGAAACCTATGCAGAAAACACCATTGGAGATGATACAAAACTATATAACCTATGAGGGTCGTTATGACAGAGTATTGAGGTGTCATTTACATTTTTTGATGCATCTCAGTGGAGAAAAGAAAATGAACTTACCCTATTATCTATTGAAAAGTATCTAGAAAATGATTGCAAGGGTTCACAGTCGTCAAGAACATACAATGCGTTCCCTTTTCCATCAAGGGCTAATCAAATTGTTAATTGTTTTTCATTTGAAGAAAAAGGGGAAAACGTGGAAGTAATTTCTCTTTGAATCTATTTTTGATGTAGAGAAGGAAACCTTAAAGGCAGATAACCAAATAGAGAAAGAGGAAACCCTAGATAATGCAGATAACCAAATAGAGCAAGAGGAAACCCTAGATAATGCAGATAACCAAACAGATCAAGAGACAACCCTAAATGCAGATAATGATGGGTTAGTAGAGAAAGGGTCATAGGTGAACGATGAATTATCATAAGCATGTGCTGTTAAGCTAGTAAAAGATTTAAAGGGTAAGGCTATGGATTTGAGTGTAAGACCTAGAACTCGACTAAGAAGAAAACTTGAAATTGAAGCTGGCCCAAATCTTACAGAATACAGTGAATTGGTTGTTATAGAGAAATCAATAAGCAATGATAAGATTCAGCCAGTAAATGAAGAGTAGGTTTCTAAAGGTGAAGCATTTGTGGAATTACAAGGAAGGGTTGAACATATTCCAGAAATATTTTGCACGGGAAATAAAAATTATGATAAAGAGGAAATAGATACAGGTCTAGAATCTGTATAGAAAGAAGATAGCATGGTGGATAAGGATGAATCAAATCTTATTCCAGAATTGACACAGATAAGGAAATTCATAATATCTTATAAAAAACAAAATGAGTACTTGCATGAGCTGAATGAAAATTTAATGCTTTGAAATAAAAGGTTGCGAGAGGATTTAGAAGAAAAGGAGGTTGATTATCAGAAGTTGGCTTATATTTCCAAAGACATATTGAAGAAGAAAAGGGCTTTACAGGAGCAGTATGAGAAAGTATTGGATTAAAATAGAAAGTTTCAAAGCAAGGAGCTAAACCAGGATGCTGAATACACCAGGTTACAAAAGAGATCATAGGTCCTTCATGCTAAGACCTTATTAGCTGAAGTTTCTAAAATTCTTTGATAGGATATCTTGATTAGTATCGAGTCAGTAGAATTGACAGATAATAGATGAGGTTGTTGTGTTTTTTTCCACATGGCAGTCCTAAGTATTTGTGTAAATTTTAAATGAAGTCCTACTTTAAACAGATTTACTATTTTTGGTTATTCGAGATCCAGAATTTAAGAATCTAGAAACCTTGTTAATTTTTTAAATTAGTTGTATATATGAAAGAACCGAGACAGAAGAAAGGGTTGGAATCATAGATGGGAATCCAATTTTGAATATGAACTGTAAGACATAAATACTCTTTGCATCTTTAATACAGAACTTACTTTGATAGGATTATGATCATGAGCTTGTTTTGTTTTCCTTTATGAATTGTATTTTTATTATGATTTTATCCTGTGTATGGTCATCTTAAAATCCATTGCAAGATTCTTATGATAAAGTGCAGTTACCATTTAATACCTAATTACAGAACCAAGTTCATTTTGTAAATTCATGCTCGTAATCCCTTCTGTTGTTGAATTTTGTATCTTATTTTATGTCATGCAGTTCTGTGATGGTTATTTGATTTCCCAGTACCTTTGATTACATACCAGCTCTATTTTTAATTTGATTTCATTATATTAAATTATCTTTAAGATTTCTCTGAGCTTGAACCCCAGTAGTCTAGGTTCAACTTTAGGGATAACATCTTCTGGCGCCGTTGCCGGGGATGGAGAAATGAAAGCACATATTCCCTGGGTATTCGACATCTTTATGTATCTAATTTTGGAAGGTGAACAAGATTAGTGAGACCTATTCTAGACTACATCAGTCACCTACAAAAAGTTACAGTGGCTTCAAAAAGGATAGGAACTCGAGGAAATCCCTCATCACCTTTAAATCCATATATCTTAGATCCTGAACAGATATTAAAAGAAGCTAGGCAAAGGTTAAGTTCTTCCTCATTAGAAAAATTTAAACATCCTTCAGCCTTGGAGATTCCTGAATATTCATTTTGTCCTATTCCTTCTTTTGATCCACATTTTGAGAAACGAAAAGAAGAATTAGATCTATTATTTACCCCTTCTCAAATAGACAATTTCAAAGTCTTCACAAATCCTTTGTTATCTGAGGAGGTTAAACTTGAAGCATTGCAGACAGGGGCTTCTTCTTTGCTTTCAGCCCACATACCTTTTGTAAAGACTATCCCATTGAATCAGCCAAATCCTAGTAATTTTCCTCCTTCATCACAACATTCAAGCACCAATCAATCTAATTCAAGTTCAAATATTTCCATCCCTAGAATGGCTCAACCTCAAAATAGGATGGCTGGTATGGTAGCAGCAAGATATGCCCCACTAGTTTTCCCCAGCCTCTCAATGCTCTCCCAGGAGGAGATTACCAAAAATATATTCCGAGATTTAATGGTCAAGGAGATTTTACAGTAGAAGAGCACTGGAATACATACTTGAGTTATGCAGACAATCAGAATTTTGAAAATGAAGATGTTTGGATGAGGGTTTTTGTTCAAAGTTTAGATGGTGAAATGAGAAAATGGTTTAGAGAATTACCACCAAACTCTATAGATGGTATATATTATTTAGAAGAGGTGTTCATGAGACAATGGAGAGGTACTAAAGATTATTTATACTACATTACAGAGTTTGGATCATTGAAAAGAAAGAAAGATGAAGCCGTGGGAGATTTTTCTAAAAGGTTTAATAAAATGTACAGTAGAATACCAGCTGAAATAAAACCGTTAGAGACATCAGAAAAGCTAACTTATGCAAACTCTTTTGATCATGGGTTTTCTTTGTTGTTGAGAGAAAGAAAGTATGTGTCACTTCTAAATATGCAAGATGCAGCATTGGAAGTGGAGTCTAATATTTTGGCTTCAAACAAACTCAAAGAGGAACATAGTATCAAATTGTAGATAAAAAAGGTAAAAAATAAATCACTCCATCCAATCCTACAGGAAGAGCTTCAGACAGTAAAATGGATAAAATGAATAAAATCATTAAAAAAATATCTATTAAGATTGATAGGTTGGAGTTGGGAAATAAAAATCAGAACAAGCCTATACCTGAAGGAGAAAGAAATCAAAACCAATTCAAAAGACCTTTTGTCCCTAGGTTTTTGCCAAGAGAAAATGAAGAGCAGAGGATTCAACCTCCATTTCAAAATAATCATGTGAGAGATGATGAGTCATATGAGATAGATGAAGGGGAGTTAGATGATTTGGAAGAACAAGAACATAATATTAGTCAATTTGATGATGATTCTTCTTCTCATTTTTTGACTAAAGCTGATTATCATCATGCTACAGTACTGGATCATTATGAAGAAAATGATTATCAAATGTCCAAACCTGAAATTTGTCAGGAAATTCCATAGAAATCATATGGTCTTAGATCAGGGGTAAAACATGCAGCACGGGCTAAGAAGATTGTGAAAATTCATCCTCCTAAACAAAATATGCCTTTAAATTAGAAACAAATTGTAAAAGAGAAAATAGATGAAGTGGTAAGTCTGGAGGAAGTGAATAAAGCTATAGGTGGGTTTAATTTGGAGCATGGACTTAATAAGGTTAATATCCCTGTTCCTTTAACAGAGTTGATAAAAAACAAGGCTTACAAGGAAGCAGCTTTTAAAACTTTTAAAAATGCAGTGAATTCTATCCCATCTGATGAAATCAATTTGCAAGATGAAAAACCTACTATCATTGTGGGTTTTAAAACTTTTGATTAGCCTGATGATAATTCAAAATATCCTCCTCCTTTTTATGTGACTCTTTCATTGCATGAGCAATTAGTACACAATTGTCTTCTAGATTCAGGAGCTTCACATAACCTCATGCCAAAAGCAGTCATGGAAGCTTTAGGGATGAGTGTTACTAAACCATATCATGATTTGTATGCGTTTGATTCTAGGGAAGTGAAGTGTATTAGGGTTATTAAAGATCTTGTGGTGAATTTGACTCAAGTACCTATGAAGAGAGTATTAATGGACATAGTTGTAGCAGACATTTATCCTAAATTCGGTATGCTATTATCTAGATCTTGGGAAAAGAGAGTGGGAGGAACTCTGCAAATGGATCTTTCATATGCTACAATTCCAGTATTTGGAGGAGAATTCAAAAGACTTTATAGAGAAGTAAAGATGGCATATTTGGTAAGTGACAATAAACACCCTAATAATCATACAATTTAATCAATTGATGAGAACCTTGGTTCTTGTATGTTGCAATTAAGTGATGAGGTTGAAGGAGTTTTACAAGTGCATAAAGATATTCCAGTTCAGATAAAGAAAGAAAAACCAGACGGTTTACGGCAGATGTATTTTGATGGTTCATCAAGTAAGGAGGGAGCAGGAGCAGGAGTGTTACTGATTTCAGCTAGAGGTGAGGTCATTTCTCTTATGTACAAGTTGGAATTTAAAACAACCAATAATACTAGTGAGTATGAGGCTTTGATTCTTGGATTAGGAGCAGCAAAATACTTGGGTATTCAAGAGCTTGATGTGTTTGGTGACTCTGAATTAGTAATCCAGCAAGTAAAGAATGTTTACCAAGTAAAGCAACATTTATTGAAAGTTTATAGAAATGAGGCACGGGATTTAATAGAAAATTTCTTTATAGCTTTCAATATAACTTTTGTTCCAAGAGAATATAATGAAACAACTGATTCCCTAGCCTTAGCAGCAACCTATTTTAAGGTTCCAAAAGTTACACAATTGAAATATCCGATTGATGTGAGGTACAGGACATCTGTTCCAGATGACATTAAACACTGGAAAGTTTTTCATGATGACCAGGAGATAAAGAATTTCTGGAGTTAGTAGGTGAATTTTCAAATGAATTAGTTGATAAAGAACATGCATTTGAATTAATGGCAAATTAACCTTGTATAAATGATTCAATAGTTGATCACAAGATTGTTGAATAAAAGGAAATTCCATTCCTAAGGGGCTTGTTCCACTTGAGAGGTTGTTTTCAAAAGATTATATGTTGTTGAAGGCCGCCTTGCAAACCACTGAAAAGAATATTATACATTATAACATTGGTTCTGAAGTTGAACCTAAAATAATCAGAATGTCAAAATCACTGTCAAAAGAGGAAAAGAAAAAATATATTAGTTTGCTGAAAGAATTTGCAGACATTTTTTCTTGTTCATATCAAGATTTAAGAACTTATGACACTAGCATAATTCAGCATAAAATTCCTTTGAAACCAAATACTAAGCCTTTTAAACATAAACTTAGAAGGATTAATCTAGCATTACTGCCAGTAATTGAAAAGGAGGTAAAAAAATTGTTGGATGCGAAAATTATTGTACCTATAAGATATTCATCCTGGATTGCAAATTTGGTGCCTATACATAAAAAAATGGAGAAATAAGGCTTTGTTTTGACTTCCACAACTTGAACAGATCTTGTTTGAAAGACAATTATTCAGTACCAAATTTTGATCAAATTTTACAGAGAGTTGTAGGGTCTCATAGAATTTCAATGATTGATGGTTTTTCTGGTTATAACCAAATCACAGTACAGCCTGAAGACAAAGAGAAAACAAAATTTACAACTCCATGGGGGACTTTTATGTATGACAAAATGCATTTTGGGCTTATGAACGCAGGTGGGATTATGAACGCAGGTGCCACATTTCAGAGGGCTATGGACATAGCCTTTGTGGGGGAGAATGAAAAATTCGTATTAATATACCAAGATGATATCACAGTGTTCTCCAAGTCTAATCAAGATCATCTGAAGCATTTAAGATAGGTTTTTACTAAGTGCCAAAAATTTGGTTTGTCATTAAACCCAAAGAAGTCCCACTTTGCTATGACAGAAGGTAAGTTGCTAGGGCACATTGTTTCTGCTGAAGGAATCAAAATAGATCCAGAGCGAGTAAAAGCCATCTTAAAAATTAATATTCCTATAAATAAAAAGAAGATTCAATATTTCATTGGGAAAATTAATTTTTTTAAATGGTTCATTCCTAATTTCGCAAAAATTATCAAACATATCACTGAGATGCTCAAGAAGGATAGGGAGTTTAAATGGTCAGATCAAGCTAGACAGCCATTTGAAGCAATAAAACATGCATTGATAGAAGCACCAATATTGGTAGCTCCTGATTATACTAAGTATTTTGCAATTTTTTCATTCGCATCTGAAGATACCATAGCTGTTGTGTTATTGCAGAAGAATTCAGATGGCTTAGAACAACCAATTTATTTTTTCAGTAAAACATTAAGAGATTCAGAGCTTAAATATAATACAATGGAAAAGCAAGCATATGCATTAGTTAAAGCTCTCAAATTTTTCAAAATATATGTTTTACATTCCAGAATTTTGGCATATGTTCCTAGTTCAGCAGTCAAGGAGATTTTAGTACAACCTGACAGTGAGGGAAAAAGAGGCAGATGGATAGCAAAGGTTATGGAATATGACGTGGATATTAAACCAATAAAATTAGTGAAAGGCCAGGGCTTAGCTAAGCTTCTAATAGAATAAAATTTCCAAGTATTAAATCTTCGTTTGATGGCAGAAAATTTAGAACAAGATATGGTAGCAGAATACAATAAGCAGCAAATTTACAGCAGGTATTGTGATTCTTCTTGGTATAAAGAAATTGTATATTTCCTTTTATATTTACAATGCCCTCCATAATTGAATAGAAATGAATGCAGATCATTAAAACTTAAAGAAATGAAATACGTTCTAATAGATCAAGTCTTGTACTGGAAAGATGCTGGAGGAATATTGTTGAAGTGTTTGGAAAAATCAGAAGTTGATGTTGTTACTGCTGAATTGCATAGAGGAGTACGTGGTGGTCATAAGTACTGGAAGGAAACTGCATTTAAAATCCTAAGAGTAGGATATTATTGGCCTACTCTTTTCTCATATGTATATCATCAGGTCAGAGCATGTGTGGAGTGTCAAAAGTTTGCAGGTAAGCATAAACTTCAGCCATTACCCTTGAAACCTATAACAGTAAACTTTCCATTTCAGCAATGGGGTTTAGATTTCATAGGAGAAATTCATCCTCCTTCTAGTGATCAGCACAAATGGATTTTAACTGCCACTGATTTTTTCACAAGTGGGTGGAGGCAATCCCCACAAGGAGAGCAACTGAACAAGTCATAATTAATTTCCTTCAGGAAATATTCTTAGCATATTTGGATGCCCTGGGAAATTAATTACTGATAATGCTACTTCTTTTAAATCAAAAAAGATGGTGAAATTTTGTGAAGAAAATAATATTAGCTTGAAACAATCCACACCATATTACCCACAAGGTAATGGATTAGCAGAGTCTAGTAAAAAAAATATTGTGAATAGTATCAAGAAAATGTTATTTGAAAATAAAAGGAGTTGGGATACCAAATTAAAATTTGCTCTTTGGGCTAATAGAGTAACTATAAAGAAGTCAATTGGGACATCCCCTTTTCAATTGGTATATGGAGTTCATGATTTGTTTCATGTTCAATTAGCTTCCCCAGTAATTAAATTATTGCAGGAAATAAAAGAAGAACCTGATGATATAAGAAGAAGAATGTTTCAAATAATCCAATTGCAATAGGAGAGAGAAACTAATGAAAATACAATTGATATGCATAGAAAAAAGGTGAAACAAATTTTTGATAAGAAAGTTAAAAAAGATGTTTTCGAATTGGGTGACCTTGTTCTCAGGTGGGATGCATGAAAGGACGAAAAAGGTAAGCATGGAAAGTTCGATAATTTGTGGATAGGGCCTTTTATAGTGATCAAGATTATGGTAAATAATACTTTTGTTTTACAGAATTTGAGTGGTGAGGAGATTGCAGGTCCCCGGAATGGACGTTTTCTAAAGTATTTATACACATATTGAGTGGCAGAAGGTCATTGTACATATTCACTGTATATATCATTTTAGTTTCATGAATAAGACTCCATCCCAATAAGACAGAAATTATAACTTTAGCAATTTTCAAAAGGCACAGGTCAAGATGTTCTTAAAGCCTCACAGGGAGAGCTTTATCCCCAGCCAGAGCCCGATGTTATCTCTATTGTTGTTTTTCATATTTATCTTAGATATTTCATTATATTTTCTTAATTGTTTTCATTTGAGGGTCATAATCTTTGTTTTACCATATATTTTTATTGTGGAAATCTATCCTAATCTTTACCCTAGTTTTCTTTTATGATTTTTATTATGTTTTCTTTTAAAAACCTCAATAAGGGCTCAAATCATTTATCTATCAAAGGTTATGGATTCGTATTGAAGCAAAGTATATCATGAAGTAAAGTACATATATAACTTTGCTTATAAACTGGCAGCATATATAAAAAATAAAAAATTGCAGCGCTGCCAGTTTCCAGTTTGATGGGATTCACGATATGAGTTTTTGGTTATTATAATGATGGAGTGTAGGTACAGGATAAGGTTTGTACATAGCTGTCAGTAGTTTCATTAAACATGTATTCAACTCCATGCTTCATCATAATGACAAGGGTTTATGCAGTATTGTATCCATACACATAGGGTTTCTAAATTGAAGCCCATATTCATTGTAGCCGCGTGTTATGGAGTAAGGGTTTTGTTTTTCACACAGGAAGGTATTCTAGGTTCACGCGGGATGACTAAAAACAAGAAACCTGGAGGATTTTTGTCCAGAATTGAACCTGATAATCTATAGTGGGTTCATGAATGCCCTAGATCAGCGAAGATGATGCAGGATGTTGGCTAGTTTCCATTTTGTGAAAAGTTGCATGGGCACAATGAACAGGTAACTAGGGCTTTCATAAAAAATTACCATGATGAAGTTGTTTGGTTTGAAGACTTATAGATAATAGTGAATGAAGAAACTATAGCAGACGCCATTGGTGTATCGTCTGAAGGAGAGAAATGGTTCAAGCATCAATCATTTGAGGTCGATCTCAGCAAATTTCTTTTGCCAGAGTTTGAAAAGATTGATTGGAAGAATGGTATATATGTTACGAATTTGAAACCTATGTGGAAAACACCATTGGAGATGATCCAAAACTATATAACCTGTGATGGATGTTATGATAGAGTCTTGAGGTGTCATTTACGTTTTTTGATGCATCTCAGTGGATAAGAGAAAATGAATTTTCCCTATTATATGTTGAAAAGTATCCAGAAAATTATTGCAAGGGTTCACAGTCATCAAGAACATATAGTGCGTTCCCTTTTCCATCAAGAGATAATCAAATTGTTAATTGTTTTTCAACTGAAGAAAAAGGGGGAAACGTGGAAGGAATTTCTATTTGAATCTGGTTTTGATGCAGAGAAGGAAACCTTAAAGGCAGATAACCAAACATAGCAAGAGGAAACCCTAGATAATGCAAATAACCAAACAGAGCAAGAGGAAACCCTAGATAATGCAGATAACCAAACAGAGCAAGAGGAAACCCTAAATGCAGATAATGATGGGTTAGCAGAAGCATTTGTTGTTAAGCTAGTAAAATATTTAAAGGGTAAGGTTGTGGATTCGAGTGTAAGACCTAGAACTTGACTAAGAAGAAAACTTGAAATCGAAGCTGGCCCAAATCTTACAGAAGACATTGAATTGGTTGTTATAGAGAAATCAATAAGCAATGATAAGATTCATCCAATAAATGAAGAGCAGGTTTCTGAAGGTGAAGCATTTGTGGAATTACAAGGAAGGGCTGAACATATTCCAGAATTATTTTGCATAGGAAAGAAAAATTATGATAAAGAGGAAATAGATATAGGTATAGCATCTATACAGAAATAAGATAGCATGGTGGATAAGGATGAATCAAATCTTATTCCATAATTGACATAGATAAGGAAATTCATGATATCTTATAAAAAACAAAATGAGTACCTGCATGAGCTGAATGAAAATTTAATGTTTTCAAATAAAAGGTTGCGAGAGGATTTAGAAGATAAGGAGGTTGATTATCAAAAGTTGGTTTATATTTCCAAAGACATATTGAAGAAGAAAAAGGATTTACAAGAGTTGTATGAGAAAGTCTTGGATCAAAATAGAAAGTTGCAAAGTAAGGACCTGAACCAGGATGTTGAATACACCAGGTTACAAAAGATATCACAATTCCTTCATGATATGACCTTATTAGCTAAAGTTTATAAAAGTATTTAATAGGAGATCTTGATTAGTATCGAGTTAGTATAATTGATAGATAATAGATAAGTTTGTTGTGTTTTTGTCCACATGGAAGTCCTAAGTATTTGTGTAAATTTTAAATGAAGTCCTACTTTAAACAGATTTACTATTTTTGGTTATTTGAGATCCAGAATTTAAGGATCTAGAAACCTTGTTAATTTTTGAAATTAGTTTTATATATGAAAGAACTGAAACAGAAGAAAGGGTTGGAATCATAGATGGGAATCCAGTTTTGAATATGAACTGTAAGACACAAATACTCTTTCCATCTTTAATACAGAACTTACTTTGATATGATTATGATCATGAGCTTGTTTCATTTTCCTTTATGAATTGTATTTTTATTATGATTTTATCCTGTGTATGGTCATCTTAAAATCCATTGCAAGATTATTATCATAAAGTGAAGTTACCATTTAATACCTAATTACATAACCAAGTTCATTTTGTGAATTCATGCTCATAATCCCTTCTGTTATTGAATTTTGTATCTTATTTTATGTCATGCAGTTCTATGATGGTTATTTGATTTCCTAGTACCTTTGATTACATACCAGCTCTATTTTTAATTTGATTTCATTATATTGAATTATATTTAAGATTTCTCCGAGATTGAACCCCAGTAGTCTAGGTTCAACTTTAGGGATAACAAATACATCAAAACTCCCTCTTAACTAGGAAGGTATTCTCTTGACATAGTTCATTAGCAGAAGTCTTCATCATTGGATCATCATCATCATCGGATCAACATCAAAACCGGATCATCACTGAATCATCATCATCATCACTTCTCCCGCTATCTCTCAATTCTTCTCGTCATAGGAAGTTATAGAAATCCAACCCTTTTTCATGTTGGTTGTAGGCCTAGCCTCCATGTAGTTCTTCATCGACACAGCCATCCCTTTTTCATGTTGGATGTAACTCTATAGAGCCAACCCTTTTTCATGTTGGTTGTAGCTCTACAAAGTGAGCCTTTTTTCATGTTGGTTGTAGTTCTCCATCTATAGATCCAACCCTTTTTCATGCTGGTTGTAGCTCTACAGAGCCAGTCCTTTTTCATGATGGTTGTAGTTCTACATATCCAACCCTTTTTCATGTTGGTTGTAGGCCTTTCCCTCTGCAAGGACTTCCTCAAGAGAGCCAACCCTTTTTCATGCTAGTTGTAGTTCTACAAAGCCAACCCATTTTCATGATGGTTGTAGTCCTTTCCCTCTACAAGGACTTCCTCTACATAGATAGCCCTTTTTCATGTTGGTTGTAGTTCTATAGTTCTAGCCCTTTTTCATGCTGGTTGTAGTTCTATAGTTCCAGCCCTTTTTCATGCTGGTTGTAGGTCTCAACACTTACATCTTACCATGGGAGAAACCAATCCTACCACCATTTCAGAAAGGCACATCACTTACATCTAACCATGGGAGGAACCAATCCTACCACCATGTCAGAAAGGCACAGCACTTACATCTGGCCATCGGAGGAACCAATCCTACCACCATGTCAGAAAGGCTCATGGACTCATCACTTCCCCTTGGAAGGAACCTCAATATGGAGAACACCAAGCTTCTCCCTGAAGTACTCAAACTTCACTCTAGCCAATGGCTTGGTCAACACATCAGCTATTTGTTCGCTCCTTGCCACATATTGGATCTTCACTGCTCCTCTCTGCACCATATCCCTGATATAGTGATATTTTATCTCAATATACTTCAACTTGTCATGGAACACCGAGTTCTCTGACAACTTCACACAACTTTAGTTGTCACAATATATACAAGTATCATCCAACTGGAGATCAAACAAATCAGACAGTAGCTTCCTCAGCCACACTACCTCACAACTAGCCGAATAAGCTGTGACATACTTTGTTTCGGCTGTACTCAGTGCCACGCAGGACTTCTTCCTACTAAACCAAGAGATCACACCTGATCCCATACTGAATTAGCACCCCGAAATGCTCTTCCTATCAATGGCACGGCCTTCCCAATCCGAATCCACATAACCCTCTAGGTTAATCTTCTAATTTTCCTCATACTTGAGGCCATAGTCAAATGTACCCTTCAGGTACCTCAGAATATGCTTTGCAGCAATCAGGTGAACATGTCTCGGATCCATCAGGAACTGGCTCAATATGTTCACAGAAAAGCAAATATCTGGTCTCATATTCGTCAGGTACATCAAGGACCCAATCATCTAATGATACTTTGTAGCATCAACCGAATTTGATGAAGCATCAATCAATAGCTTCAGGCTCGATGCCATAGGTGTGGTCATGGCCTTGCATTCTATCATCCCCAACCTTTTCAGGATCTCTATTGCATACTTCCCTTATCCAAGGAAGATTCCATCTGCACTCTGCCACACCTCCATGCCTAGAAAGTAGTTCATCATACCCAAGTCCTTTATCTCGAACTCGACAACAAGTCTCCTTCTTGCATCCCTAATGAGTTCCTCTTTTCTTTTCAGGAACAAGTCATCGACATATAACAGGAGAATCATTGGTCTTCTGCCTTCAACCTTGAAGTAAATTTTGGAATCCACTTTACTCTCAGTAAATCCTAGAGCCACCAGTAATCTGTCCATCCTATCGTACCATGTCGAGCCTCAGGAGCTTCTGCAATCACTCCCTCTGAAGTGGAGCATCATTCTACCTCTTCCTTTCGTACTCTATGTATTGAAACATTATGTCCTGGAGTGACAAGTAGCTTCCTCTGCTACTAATATTCTATGTATCCATCTAGGTTCATTGGATACCAAGATCCTCTATCTTGAACCTGTTCAAAAGTTATTCTTGCACCCATATGTGAGCTTTTCATCCTCTATAGGCTTTCATCTTCAACCTTGTAGCAAAGGTTAATATCTTCATTACTCTAGGTGATCTTCAAGATCCTCATGTATGTGTTGTCCCATGGGTGCCTTCTGAGCTCGTACAAGACCTTATTTAATTTGCACACAAGTTTGCATGTCACGTGTCTCAACTCCCACTAGCTGCAAATGTCTCTTTGTAGTCTATGCCTTCTTTCTATGAGAATCCTCGTGCTACGAATATTGCTTTGTATCCCACGATGTTTCCATATACTGCATGTTGGATCTTGTAAATCAATGTGGAATATACTACGGACTTCCCTTTAGGTCTTCAACATCGCATTCTAGTCATCATTATTTATATTGGATTATTAGAGTGAATCTTGAACTGTCCTCACTTGTTCTTCAGAACAAGTCTCATCCTTCTTTTCTTGTAGGTGATTGTGCGCGATCTTTCCTCCAAGTCAAATGCATTAGTTATATGGTTAAAAACATTTCATAAGACATATTCATAATGGAAAATTCATATGCATAAAGATATAATAT
>LPNX010397139.1:0-39182 GCA_001517045.1 Pseudotsuga menziesii | reverse complement strand
TGAGATATCCTTATGACTGCATGGTCTCTGCATTCTGGATCTTTACATTCTTCAGCTGGTTTCTTAAGGTCATATTCTGATCTATGTTCTTCCCTTCAAACAGCTTGGTCAAGAAATCAACCCTCATCAATGTCTTTAGGGAAGACACTTGTAGTGCAAGTTGATTCATAACTGAATCATCAATGATCTTCTGGGATTTGACCAAGTTCTTCTTGAGAAAGGCTTCTAGCCTCATCTCCCTCTGAAACTGGAACCTCTATGCTCATGTAGGCGTCCAATCCATTTTCTTCAGAGAGATCATATACTTCTAGGCTTGGAAGTTGTCAACTTCACCAAGCTTATCATCAAGCTGATGTCATATATCACTTTGAAAAGAGAACCTCAAATGAACATAGCAAAGGATTAGATCTTATCGATTTGAGGTGTCCGTCCTGGTTCCGGAGCTGACTGATCTAGGGTTTGTCACAGAAACCCTAATTTCAAAAACTTGGAATATTTTAGATCTGATTGGCTAGATAGATATATCTCTTCAAATGGAGCTGTCCAATGTACTCCATTTCTGAAAACAGTGGAGGGAAGCTCCCGGAACAGGAAGCCCTAATTTTCCAATTTCTTCTACAAAAATGCCTGTTACTGTTACTGTGATATCTCCAAAATTTATGCTCCTATATGTCTGAAATTTTGTACTGAGGTAACCTCACATGTCCCTGATCCACCACCATATATTTCATCAGAATTTGTTTCACCATTTGGGATTTATGATCCTTTTCCCAAGGTGACCTGTTATAGGACTGTTCAGAACAGCGAAGTTGTACGGCATGCCATGTGTCACTGGTTCATCGTCTGAGTCTGAAATTTGTACCACTGAAATTAAAGTCCATGCCCTTTCTGGAAAATTTTCAGGAATTAAATTTGGACCTCTTTAGCCAAATATATTGCAATTCTCCCCAGGTGTCCTGTTTAGGGATGAATTCTGGAAGAGGCTGGAACCCTAACTTGGAGAGAACATATCTCCTGGAATACAGTGAATCTGAAGATGAATTTTGGACACAGTGTTCATTAGGATTTTATCTTCTGCCCCTACAATTTTCAGCTCCTGATCCTTCGCCAATCTCAGAATATAGCGAATTTTCCAAAACGTAGCAGTTTTAGTATTTAGGGTTTTTCTAGCTCGGGGTCAAACTAGGGTTTGACTTTCCCGGAGATTCACCCAACCAAAATTCTTGATCCAGGTCTCTAAAATTTGGTTTTGATGAGGATAAAAATCCTATGCTGGTCTCACTCAAAAATTCCTCTTCTGTAGAAAGCCCTAATTTCCACATCGAAAATTGAAAATGCTCGGAATCAAATTCCACTTCGACAGAACGATGCACCCTTCAAAGGAGAGTCAGCCTAGCCTTCTTTTGCTGATTGATTGTGGAGAGAGAACCAAAAAATAAGAATCCCTAGCTTCTGTAACTTGTGAAAGCTGCCCTATTCAGGTTAGCTCTGATACCATGTTAAATTTTCATATGCTTAGCTAAGACATCAGTATATCATTTCATTTTTCATAATAAAAGCATATAAAACAGGATCACTAAAAGAAACAGTATCACAAGAACAACACAGATTTATCCTGGGAAAACCCTAAAGGGAAAAACCCAGCAAAAGCTTCCTCAATATAGATGCCACAAAAGGGAAAAAGGTAAAACCAACAAGGAGATCAAAAACCTGATTCTCCTCCTTCTCCAGCAACTTCTCTCCTCCACAAGTGCACTATTCCAAGTGAGTGTGTGTGTCTTAAATGAGGAGCACTACACCTCTATTTATATTTATCCATTTACTTAAAGTTTACTCAATTAACATGTCGGCTTAAGTTAACTCATGTAGGCTCGAGTTACACATGTAGGCTCAAGTAACCACACTGGGGTGCTGATGACCCACCTTTACAATTAGAGGGGACTACCTCATGACTCTTATTAGTTCTTCCGATTAGGAGCATCGGGGTACAATGCAATACAAGTGGTTCTCTCGGTTGGACCATCGGGGACCACAAAAGATACATAAATAATATTCTTCGAAGTTACAATATTTCAACAAGGAAAAGAGGATTATTATTGATTCTATCAAGAATCACCTTATACCACAAGTGTCTTCCCTAAAGACACCTAAAGAGATGCTTGATTCCTTGACTAAGCTATTTGAAGGGAAGAACATAAATCAGAAGATGACTTTGAGAAACCAGTTGAAGAATGTAAATATCTAGAATGCAGAGACCATACAGTCACACTTTACAAGGGTCTCTCAAATCAAAGAACAACTTGAAGTAGTGGATGAAGAAGTAGAGAATGCAGAAGTTGTGATAACCACCTTGAATGGCCTCCCATGATCATTGGATTCATTCATTCAAGGAATGTATGCCAGAAGGAAGTGATTAAATTCAGCATACTCTGGGAAGAGTGGACACAAGAAGAAGCTTGACTCATAATAAGAGAAGAGAATATGGGAGAAACTGAAGATCAAGCTCTCATGATTCAAAGAAGATCCCTCAAGCGACGAGGAATATGAAGGACTCAATTCTTGAAGAACCTCTTATGCATCTTAGCATTTGGATAAGAAATGATGATGTTATGAATGGATAATATGATGAAGCTGAAGGATCAAGAAGGAATCTAACCATGAAAAAAATAAAGATAAGTATTTGAATTGTCTTTTCCTATATATCTAGTTGTTTATTTGACATTGTTTAGTTGTAGAATATTTGCATTAATGACAGTATACTACTAATATGCACGTGATGGGTAAGTATCTCATGGTGCTATACAACTCTCCATTTCTACTTATCTAGAATGAAACCTCTTTGCTGACATATTGGATTAGTGCACAATCTCAATGATGTCATGGTAGAGATGGAAGGCATCTAGAAAGTTTCCGTGAGATATGGATGAATATTGTATTGGATAAAATAGTTGCATGGGATTAGTGCACAATCTCAATAATGTCATGGTGGAAATGGAAGGCATCTAGAAATTTTATGTGAGATATGGATGAATATTGTATTGACTAAACAATTGCATGATGCATAAGCATTTGTCGTTGTGCATATGTTTTATGAAATAGTTCTAACCATGCAACTGGTGCATTTGAATTGCAGGAAAGGTCATGAACAACCTCCTACAAGAAAAGAAGGATGAGACTTGTTCCACTCCAATAAACATGAATCTAAGGCTCCCAGGGTCAAAGACACCATGATGGAAGAAAGAGCTTCAGAGATTGGTAGATCCACCTTGAAGGATGAAGACCACCATGGGTACAAGAGATAACTCAAGATGAAGAAAATAATGCTATGAAAGAAGCTATGATAAAAGAATAACAATTGATCATGGGAAACGATGTATACGATATGATGGAACAAGTGTACAAAGCAAGGTTCATGATTCTCCCCAAAAAGAATAGATTATGACATGACATACTCTATTGACCAGTATATATCAAGCATATAACCATCTGTACAGAATGAAGAGGGAAGATGATACTCCACTTCAGGGGGAGTGACTACAGAAAATTATATCTGAGTTCGACATGGTACGACATGATGGATAGCTTTGTGATGGATGGAGACTTTACCAAGAGTAAAGTGGGTTCCAACCTTCAAGGTTGATTGCAGAAGACTAGGATATGTTGATGACCTGAGAAGACAAACTCATAGAATACGTTGTGATACTAGAATGATGTTTGGGATATAGTACTCAAACCAGAAAGAAAGAATGTGGTATCTTCCAAATGGATTTGCAAGATAAGATATGTTGCTGATAGAAGTAAGGTAAGAGTTGCGGCTAGAGGTTTCTATCAGAAAGAGGGAATTAATTCTAAAGAGACACTTACTTCTGGAATAAAGGTACATTTCCTTCAAAACTATCATGGTAGTTTCTTCCATGATGAAGTAAAGACAAGCCTTCCTTAATGGTATGATTGAGGAAGAGTTTTACATCGAATAGTCATGAGGATTTGAAGTTGAAGACAGAAGGAATCAAGTATGCAAGTTGAAGAAGGCCCTCTATGGCTGAAGCAAGCTCCCAGAGCTTGATATGAAAGAATAGATAGTTTCCTGATGAGCATGGGCTTTGTCAAGAATAAAGTCAATCATAACCTTTCATACAAGGTTGTAAAATTTGTACCTATCATTCTATTACTATATGTGGATGACTTATTCTTGACAGGGAATGAGAAACAGATCATGGAAAGCAAGAAGAAACTAACATAAGAATTTGAGATGAAAAACCTTGGGTTAATGCATTATTTCCTAGGTCTGGAAGTATGGCAAAGTTCAGAAGGAATCTTTCTCAACGAGGGAAAGTATGTGGTAGAGATATTGAAGAGATGCAAAGTCATGGCCACACCCATGGACTCCAACCTGAAGCTGTTAGCTGATGACTCATTAGAGTTAGTGGTTGTGACTCACTATAGACAGATTATTGGGTCATTGATGTACTTAACAAATACCAGACCAAACATTTGTTTTGCTGTGAACACCTTAAGTCAATAACTTGTTCAACCAAGTCCGGTTCACCTAGTAGCTGCAAAACATGTGATGAGATATCTGAAAGGGAGTATAGACTTTGGTCTATACTATGATGGTAGCCATGAGTATAGATTGTATGGCTACACAGATGCAGATTGGGATGGAAGTATATCAGACAGGAAAAGCACATCAGGTATATGCTTTTGTTTGAAGTCTGCTATGAGTTCATGGTTTAGCAGGAAACAGTCCAGTGTTTCTCTTAGCATGGTTGAAGCGGAATACATAGCAGATTGCTCTACTAAGTTGTGAAGCCATATGGCTTCAGAAGCCGATATCAGGTCTCTTTGACCTGAAGATGGATACAACAATGATTCTATGTGATAACCACTATTGTAATGACAAAGAACCCTGTGTTCCATGTAACATGTAGAAATCCGGTATTTCTACATACAAGATAAGATGAAGATAATGATACTGTAGATGCAGATGATGGTGATTTAGTATTTCTATACTGAATATAGAGATGATGATGTTTCAGTATTCCCATACTGAAGATATAGATGATGACGATTTGAGTATTCCCATACTGAAGATATAGATGATATTTTAGTATTTACATACTGTAGATATAGATGATGGTGATTCCGTATTTCTATACTAAATATAGAGATGATGATGATTTCAGTATTTCTATACTGAAGATATAGATGATGATGCTTTTAGTATTCACATACTAGAGATATAGATGGTGATAGATTTGTATTCATATAGATGATGATGGTTTGGATGATGATGTACCGATGAAGCCTCTGCCTCGAGTAGAGTTTGAACACTTTCAAGACAAGCTTGGTGTTGTTCGGAAAGACCTTCCTCGAAAGGGGGAGTAGCGATGTTGCAGAGGGATTGTATCATCCTGGGACATCTGTCCATAATAGATCTGGTGGCTTCGGTCCTCAAGAATGTGGTAGGATTGCATCATCCTTGGACATAGTCCTAAAGTGATAGGGAGTGATTATCCCGTAATTGTATCCAGTGACTTCGGTCGTCGAGAATGTGGTAGGATTGCATCATCCTTGGACTCAAGTCCTAAAGTGATAGGGAGTGATTATCCCGTAATTGTATCCAGTGACTTCAGTCGTCGAGAATGTGGTAGGATTGCATCGTCCTTGGACTTAGTCCTAAAGTGATAGGGAGTGATTATCCTGTAATTGTATCTGGTGACTTCGATCGTCGAGAATGTGGTAGGATTGCATTGTCCTTGGACTTAGCNTCTACTAAGTTGTGAAGCCATATGGCTTCAGAAGCCGATATCAGGTCTCTTTGACCTGAAGATGGATACAACAATGATTCTATGTGATAACCACTATTGTAATGACAAAGAACCCTGTGTTCCATGTAACATGTAGAAATCCGGTATTTCTACATACAAGATAAGATGAAGATAATGATACTGTAGATGCAGATGATGGTGATTTAGTATTTCTATACTGAATATAGAGATGATGATGTTTCAGTATTCCCATACTGAAGATATAGATGATGACGATTTGAGTNCTGATCTAAAATATCAGAGTATGACGATGACGCACTATGATTATGATGTTTCTGATCGAAAGATCAGAGTATGATGATGTTGTTTCTATGTTGATGATGTTTTTGATCGAAAGATCAGAGTATGATGATGATTTTTTTGATCGAAAGATCAGAATGTGATGATGATTATGATCGACAGATCAGAATATGATGATGATGATGTTGCTGCTGATCGAAAAGTCAAAGTGCTGAAGATGTTGCTGATCAAAAGTTCAAAATGCTGAAGATGTCGTTGCTGATCGAACAGTCAAATTGCTAAAGATGTTGCTGATCGAAAGGTCCAAGTGCTGAAGATGTCGTTGCTAATTGAAAGATCAAAATGCTGAAGATGTTGTTGTTGATCGAAAAGTCAAAGTGCTGAAGATGTTGCTGACCGAAAGTTCAAAATGCTTAAGATGTTGTTGCTGATCGAATAGTCAAATTGCTGAAGATGTTGCTGATCGAAAGGTCCAAGTGCTAAAGATGTCGTTGCTAATTGAAAGATCAAAATGCTGAAGATGTTGTTGTTGATCGAACCAGTCAAAGTGCATAAGTATGTCGCTGCAAATTGAAAGATCAAAATGTTGAAGATGTTGTTGATGATGAAGACTGAAGATTGAAGATGAAGACTACATGATGTTGAAAAGCTTCCAATGATTTATAGATGTGTTACCCTGCTGATGTTGATGATGTCCGCTATCTCTACTATTGTTGTTGTTGGTGTAGAATACCCTTCTCGTTAAGGGGGAGTGTTGAAATATTGTAACTTCGAAGAATATTCTTTATGTATCTTTTGTGGTCCCTGATGGTCCAACCGGGAGAACCACTTGTATTACATTGTACCCCGATGCTCCTAATCAGAAGAACTAATAAGAGTCATGAGGTAGTCCCCTCTAATTGTAAAGGTGGGTCATCAGCACCCCAGTGTGGTTACTTGAGCCTACATGTGTAACTCGAGCCTACATGAGTTAGCTTAAGCTGACATGTTAATTGAGTAAACTTTAAGTAAACGGATGAATATAAATAGAGGTGTAGTGCTTCTCTTTTGAGACACACACACTCACTTGGAATAGCGCACTTGTGGAGGAGAGAAGTTGCTGGAGAAGGAGGAGAATCAGGTTTTTGATCTCCTTGTTGGTTTTACCTTTTTCCCTTTTGGGGCATCTATATTGAGGAAGCTTTTGCTGGGTTTTTCCCTTTAGGGTTTTCCCAGGATAAATCTGTGTTGTTCTTGTGATACTGTTTCTTTCAGTGATCCTGTTTTATATGCTTTTATTATGAAAAATGAAATGATATACTGATGTCTTAGCTAAGCATATGCAAATTTAACATTCCTTGACCAAGTTCTTCTTGTGTAATGCTTTTAGCCTCATCTCCCTTGGTAGAAACATTTGGTAGAAACATTTGCAAATTTGATATCTCCCACAAAAATCATAGTCAAGGAAGAGTTAACCAAGGAACACTCTATAGTGCTAAGGCCCGAGGATTTATAATCAATAACATAAACCTCAAGAGAAAAGCTAAATTCAACATAGTTGATAAGGTCTGCAGGAACAGACAAAAAAACAACAGGAGTCAAAAATTCTAGATTAGGATCACCAACTTATTGCTCTATGGGAGAGTCCAAAGACTCAACAATGCAAACATAGGAGGATCGATCAGGAGAAGGATCAAACTTACTAAGAAATTCATGGCTAGAGTTAACCACAAATGATTCAACATCCATAAGAAGGTCAGATTGTATAATAGACTCTAGGAAGACTTCATCTGAAGGAAAGAGACCATCCCAGATGGGACACTTGTCTAAACATTTAGATGGGTAAATAAGGTGGAGAGAAGGCTCCAAATTTCCCATTGAATAGATCACCTGGTAAACTACTGGGACCAAGTCCTAGCAAGGTAAGTATGAATCCAGAGGCTTATTCTCAGTACCAATTGGACACAAGGTATATGAGGCCACATAATTCACCTGTGGTGGGCCAATGTCTCTCAAAACACTAGGAATTAAAAAATTATATACTTGGTCTACAGTCATGTAAGAAGAGGGATCAACAAATGCCAGTTGAAAGACAATGACAAAGCTTTCCTTATTAGGAAAGTACATCACACGAAAGAGTGTAGACACCACAACTTTCATAGCATATACATAATCATTCCCAAGGATCATATTAAAGTCCAAGGGGTCTTTTATCACCATAAAATAAATTAAGATAGTCTTCCCACTGAAAGTAACAGGTTTTTTAGTAAGAAATCCCAAATTTTGAATAGTTCTTCTATAAAAAGCTTGCAATTGATTATCAGTTGACATAAGTATGGGAGATCCCATGCCTCTCCAAGCATGTGTGGATAAAATATTAAAAGAGGCTCCTTCATCAACAACACAATGAGCAATCATGTAGTGTTCAACTTGGACCTTTATCTGGAAAGGTGTGGCCAATGGAAGGGGTGGCTCGACTAGGCTATCCCAATCAAAGGAAGCAATCTGAGGGATTGGAAGGGGTTCATTCAAAGTGAATTCAGTTTCCCCTTGTCCATAATTTTTTGAACTAGCAGTGAATAAAACATGACTACCAAAAAAATCACTCTCTAGAGGAAGAGTGGGATTGATCGAAGATTGCATCGATTCAACCATGTGATGAAGGTCACTTTTCAAAGGAAGAGCGGGATTGACCAAAGATTTCATTGGTTCAACCACTTGATCAACTGAAGGTTGAATAGTTTGTTGATAAACTACAGGTTTTTCAGGAGCAGTACATCCTTGAGACTCGAACCACACTCTTCATACCTCTGCAATAGTCGGGCACTAATGATTAAGGTGGTCTCCCTTCCAAATATTACAAGGGAAATTATGTTTGTGTCTTGAACAGTGAGTTTTCTCAATGGTGTCAACATGACTTTCAAAGGTTGACTATTTTCCCCTAGCATGACCTCCAGAGACTAGATGATTAAGATTAAAATGACTTGTAGAGGTTGAGTGTATGCCCCCAGCATGACCTGCAGAGGTTGGGTGGATGCCCCCGGCATGACCTCCCAAGGTTGGGTGGTTAGGATCAACATGACTTCCAGAGGTGGATTGTTTTCCCTCGGCATGACCTCCATAGGTTTGGTGGTTAGGATCAACATCACTTGTATAGGTTGAGTTTGTGTCCCCATCATGACCTCCAGAGACTGCGTGACTAGGTCGAACATGACTTGCATAGGTTGGATAGGTGTCCCAAACATGACCTGTAGAGGTTAGCTGACTGCAACCTTTATTTCGTGTCTTCTTCCTATTCTTCCTTCTTTTACTCCTTTTAAACCACAGGTTACTAGTATTACAACTTTCATTGCATGAGGTAGAAAGAGGAGGAGAGGATACTACTGGTGAAGGGGAGACATTTTTTTGATGCCCTTTATATAAGGTGCTTTCTTGATTAGCATCAGGAGCATTCACGACAACCGGTGTGGAAAATAACCAAACTGGTAGCCCAAGGGTGAATCCAGGCAGATTCAAAGTGGCCAACAAAGGAACACCAACATTCCCAGTAAATGGAAAAGCACAAGAAGCCCCTTGCATGGGGGTATCTTGGTTGGTGTCCATAAGGGTACTAACCATAGTTTTTTACTTAACAAGAAATCAAATTCTGAAGTCGAATGGAAACCAGCAGCATAAAGAGCACACCACAAGAAGAAAAATACTAAGTATCCAGACCAGGCACACAAGGATGCCTCCCAAAGGAGTGTCTAGAATGATGAGGGCCTAGAACTAACTAGTGAAGGGAAAAGGATAGTTACCTGGGGTCCCATACAATCACTATAGGGAAAGCATTTGAATCACCAATAGAATTTCCAAATATTTGCACGGGGGTTTCCTCCCACGTATGCCCTGGATACAGTGGAAATAACCTTTAATTGTCACATGTGTAGAGTCCTGAAGGTTAATATGCTAAGGATACCAAAATCACAAAGAAAGCTTAGCTAATCAGTTGTCAGTCCAGTCGATGTGCAGTGGCAGGGTAGCTAAGCTTGAAAATCAAATAGTACCAGGCACCACACGGGGCCAGAAGGAGGCATTGAGTGAGTCCTTAGATGCGCAGCAATTCTGGTGTATGCTCAACCAAGTATATGAGGGGTATCTCCGCAACTCAGTATCACATGACCTCGTGATTGACTACTGTGTTAGAGGATATTTCTAGTTTCCCTCTTTTTAAGATTGGATTTCCTGAACAAAAGGCCACTATGTTTGATTTTAAATTTTTGGTAAATTAAAGATAACCCTAACCCAAAACACTAGCCTAGACTAGTGTGTGTCGTCCCTAGAAATAAAATGTTACTAAGATGTTTTAAATATTAACGTTCTTTTTAAGGTTTTTTATTACTCAAAGGTAGTGGTAATGAAACTAATGATGTTTTGAATTGAAAGAATAAACAACATCACTAATATGAAAGATATTTAAAATGAAAACTTCTACTTGTCTTTTTCTCTTCAAAACTGAAAATTGAGGCCACAAAAGAAATATATCTTTTTGTATTTTCAAAAAACAAAAATATGTAATGCACCTAAGACTAAACCCTAGACTAAATTCATATAAAAAAAATAACTTTTATTTTTTCTTTTTCTTTTTAAATGACAAAGAAAAATAACCTACAAACAAATGCATGAAGATAATGTAAACAAAGAAAAAGGACGTCTACTCTATGTCCACAAAACAAACCCTAGATTGACCCAAGGTCTCGCAAGACCTCTCTTGAAAGGGATAATTTCATAAGGGAACAAGCCAACCACCTTGGCATAAAGAATTTAATCAACAAGAATAAAAGAGATAGAGATCTAAAGGCTCTTAAGTTCAGTATAAACCTAGTAACAGAGGTTGCTCAACACCTTGCACAACAAGGTCATGCCAAGGAAGGAGGTGGGTTAAAGAGAAAGATACTGACCCAATGGTTTCAAAAAGGTTTACAATCAATTTAATATAACCCTAAAGGGGAGAGACCACTTCCTAGTGGTCTTACACAGACAAGGGACCCAGGAGGAACCCACAATCAACACATAACCACCCCAAATAGGCCCAAAACAAAGGTGAAAAAAACACTGAAATAAGGAATACGCAGGTTTCCTATAGGAAACGTTGGGTATCATACACAAGTACACCATAGGAAACTCATGTATGGGTCAGGGATACACAATTTTGCAGTGTAGCAAACGCGTATGGGTAGTGGAAGGCCCAAAAAATATCAAAAATAGCCTTAAAAGGAAAGGAAGGTGTCCAAAAATAATTAATAATGACTCTTGACCTGCAAGAATGAATCAGATCTTTAAATGCACTGAAAAAAATCAACAATGAGACCCCAAAATAGACAAGCCATCCCCAGTGGAGTCCCTAGTTCTATTGTTAAGGAATTGTTCTTATGGCGGGGGTTAGGGCCACTAACGTACTAGGGGTATAAAAATTGATATACAATGCTTTAGAAGTACAAATATAAATAAGGTTTCAGATTGTATTGAATACTATCTCCTTACCTTTGGTCAAATTGGTTTGAGGAAGGTTTGACGTTGTTTTGCAAGTCTCTTGGATTGGAGAGCAAGAGGAGGGCTAAAGGAAAGCTTGGATCAACCTTGATTTTGTAAGGTATGAACCCTTATAACCCTTGAAACCTTGAGTTTATTTGTGCTTGCAGATCATTGTATATCAGTATTTCTACCCCTAGTACATTGGTGGCCTCAACCCCAGCCATAGGAACAACTCCTTAACAACAAGGTTGGCATATCATATAAGTTGATTTTCAATCTGGAATTAAATTTAAATATCTATAGAAACATATACAGGGTTAAATTGTTGGTAAGGCTAACAAAAACATACTTGGTGAATTGGGGAAGAAATCAAATGCACATTTAGAAGTTCAATTTTCAAAATAACAAGGCATTGAGATGCAGTGAAGTTCTAGTTAAAAAAACACAAGTTTGTCTTTTGACATGGGATTATAAAAGATATCAAACCTTCATATTTAGATATGGTATTTTAGGTTTAATACATCCAATTTGTATTTTCATATATTCAACATAGTGTTAGCTACAAAGAAAGTTTAGCATATTTGTGTTTATTTTTATAATCTGCAGAGTTATATTTCTGTGAAATTCGGTGATGTTTGGATTAGTGATTTTCAGATACGATATATGTTAAAGCGATGAGAAATTGAAATTCATATCAGTGTCCACTGAGAACCAAATTGGTGTGAGCATTCCTAAATTTTTCCAAGTGGGAAATAGATCTCATATAATAGAAAAATCCATACGCTCATTTACAAAAAAATTGAAACCTCCTAAAACTATTATATAAGTGTATTCCCATAATCCAAGAATAACCCCCATAACTAACTGATGTCAGCCTGAATTTGGATACCTACGACTCTCATATAAGCCAAATATCTGGCTCTAGTTAGCCCACATGGAGTCTTGTTTCCACCAACTCAATAAAATCTCAATATAGGATAAAAATGAAAAACAATCATGGGCACAACCCTAGTCATTGGATTTGGTGAATTTCAAGCTTGAAATGCAAACTTTGCTAAACTTCAAGGCAGCTTCAAGCTAAACTTTGCACTTCAATCTTCCACTATATCTTACATGTTTTTTTAAATTTTGAATAGGATATGTTCTTTTGAAATATATGCTTAATGTTGGCATGTAAATTTCATTTTTATTATATATGATTGATGAGCACATGGAACTTGATTATATATATTTTACAATTTGAATTATATAGTTTCTTGAACTTAATGCTGAATTTTATTACATATTTTTGCATGACCGAGTTTTTTCTAAACTTCATGGTCACCAAACTTGAACATGAACTTGAAAAAACTGACTTAGGTCAAAACTCTTTCACTATACGTTCAATACAACAGACCTCAAATATGGATAAAAACCTGTTGGTTGAACAAATCCAATACAAATACAAAATAAGTAAACAGGGGAAAATTACCCAATTCTAAAAATATGGAAATTAAATATTATTTTTTCCACCAATTTCAAAATATCTTCTAAGAGACATATTTTGAAACAAATTTGAACATCTTTTGTAAATTCCTCCATTTAATAAGTTTCCATTACGTTGTTGTAGACCTTTTCCATGCCACCGTGATTTTAGGAAAATGATATTAAAATTCCAATCGCTTATTGAAGCTAGAAATAGAGAGAACATTGTCCAACTCGTTGAAAATAATAAACATTGGCCATGAAAAGAAGAGGAAATACACCTGAAAAAATAGAGTGTGGTTGATAAGGAACAAAAATGCCATACCATGTGGCCACCACTAATGTAACTTGTAGGTAGAAGTTAAACTTGAATGTGCGTAGATACTATGGAGATTTAGCAAAAGTGCATAGTCACCATGATAGAGGACAGTCTAGAGAAAAAAGGCAACTTAAAATTTTAGGGTTTGGGTTAAGCAAATAAAATAAATTGTTTTTAGGCTAGTTTGAAGTATGGTAAAGTCAATGGAACCATTAACTAACTTGGCCATTCCCAACCATAATAAAATTAGGTACCTCAAGAAAAGAGAAGATGAGTAGAGAGAATAAAATATATTGAATTGTTGATAGTCTAACCAAAAAATAAGGACTCATTGAGATCAATCTAACAAAAAATTTGAGAAAAGTCACAATATTTGTAAAACAAAATTTTGAAAATGCATCACCTTACCATTGGAATTCATTTCTAAAATAGAAATAGCACATATTTTAGCATGGAGGAAAATATTCTCCATAATTTACCTCGTTATTGTTAACTGACTATGGGCATCATTGAGTGAGAAAAACACATGTACATTTAGTAAAACACATATTTTAGCATGTAGGAATTCACATCTCGTTGGTTGTATATGTGTTTTTCTCACACATGATTTTCTTGGATTTCAAGATACATATCATATCAACATGAAAGTATAGATCCATACATAATATACCCAATCTTGGGTATAAAATGGACTCATCAAAGAGAAAGCACCACTTCAACAAGTGCCCCATCAACATGAGAGTGTGGGGGAATGGAGAAGAAGGAATGAGAGAAGAGGGAGATAGATGAGAAATTGATATATATGGACCTTCAACATGAAATTAAACACCATAAATAATCTCCATTTAAATTTATTAATTGCCTCTCCATCAACAAACTTGGAAAGGAATGCAACTCCCTCGAAATTGGTTCAAGCAGGGAGAGTAAAAACCCACCATGCAATGGACAAGAAAAACCTCTCCAAAGAGAAAAATTCCAATTAAAAAATGATAAAAATACATTCTCCTTCCTCAATACATCCTTTTATTAACTTTCTGAGGCATCCTAAGGTCGAATTTCCCTCCATAGGATTCCTCCAACTCAACTTAGTTGTTTAGTAACTCATATGGCACTTGTCTTCTTTCTTCATGCTCCAACTCTTTCCCCAATTTGAATGGCTTCCTATAACTCCCAAATGAGCCCTATTGGTGGCTATTTTTAGCCATTTCATTTCATATTTTTCATAGGTCTTCAATAAGGTCTTAATTTTTCATGTTTCTCATAGAATCTTTCAACATTTGTTGTCATAGAGTGCATAGAATATCCCTCCAAGTGGCATACATTGTCTTCTTCGCCTATTCCTCTTACATGGGAGTTACTCTCCTCTCCTAATTAGAATTCCTTGGATCATTATAGGCTATGTGATACCACATCATCCTCCAATAATGTTACATTCCCCTTGGGTTTGAATAAGGATGAAGGTCATGCCAAGTGTGTGGGGAATCTAGTCACCCAAAGACTCTAAAAGCTTCCAATTGTCTTCATGAACCAATTCCGCCTTATTTTGTTAAAAACTTTTATTTATGTGACCCATTTTAATGTGAATATGGTAAACTAAGGTCATTTTTGTTCCTATATCTACCTTATTACAAAATTTATGTCACCACCTCAACCTAAGGAACTAGTAGGTTGGTGAAACATTATTTGCAAGTAGTATTATTTTGATGGGGACATGACAGATACCATTGATCTGGGTATATGTGAGAACAAATGAAAGAGCATATAAAAAACCACATACACAAATATATTTCAAGGAACACAATGATACAATAACTCAATTTCTATTGAAGGAATGAAACAGAACAAGCTATAAAATAAAATCAGATAGAATGGTGGTGGCTATATCTCTAAGAAGAGATGTGGAGGCTACGCTCATTCATGAAAATATGCTTAAAAAGAAGGAAAAATGGATTTTTTATCATAAGAATGAGGTAAAAAACTATAAACATCCAAAATCCAAACCTTAGGAGATGAATTGTGAGAAAGTTTGTGGGGCACAAGGTGGGTAGTTGATGTGTCAACTTCTCGGGGTCATAACATTTACATATGATCTTTTTTTAGAGTGATCAGTAACCCATTGTAAAGGTATAGACAATAAGTACACATTTATTCTGTCCATACCTACCTATGGATATGTCTATACTATGGTGTTTCCAAAAAATGTCATGTAGGCCCTCAAAATGGCCCTAGAAGTTTTGGACATGAAAATCCTACCAAATTGGAAAAATCATTTTGAGCTACTGGAATAGGTGGGTGGCCACCGATATCCATTTAGATCAATACCAACATGAGTTAAAGTGGTGTCCAACAATTGCACCAATCGAGAGTGTAATGTGACTAAGTACCAATTGTATTTGTTGTGTGTGGTGTTCCCCAATAATAGGCTTACCCGTTGAACGATAGATCTCTACAGCTATTTAAAGTTGACGGAACGTGTCTCTAGCATAAAAAAATCTATAAAATATTGGAGGTGTGATGGCTTAGGAAAGTGAATATGCTACCGCTTGTGTTGTTCTTTAGCCCTGAAACTTAAAACAACACAATATATAATTAAGAGGTTAATGCAATCAAACAAAATTTATAGAGAAAAAAAATAAACATTAATCTATAGAAAAATAAATGTGCTAGGAAATAAGTTTTATACTATGAGAAAAACTTTAGAAAGTAATGTTCATGGGAATATTGAGAGAGGGAAACCTTTTACTTGATCGGATATCATTTACAATAATTCTCAATAAAACATTCAAAGCCTTGTATCTCTTTATATATGCTTCCTAGATCCAAAACCCTAACTATTTGACATGGTCAAATAATTAATAAGTGTCAACTTCCTAGTGGGTCTTAATTAATAGAGAGACCCATTTTACGTTGATTATTGACTACTATATACTCATCCTTATTCCTAAAATATAGTTGTGTGCAATGCATGACCAATTACTAAAGTGAGGGTTAGGGTAGGACCCTAACACCATATTTCCCTACACGTGACCATCCTTATAGGGATTTATCTTAAAACTAGGATATAGGTCATTCCCCTTTATAAACATCATATGCATTGAACATATTTGATCCCACTTATTCCTATAGTACTCCCCCCACAACCACCCTTGCATTCACCCTTAATGCACCAAGAGGAGCGAGGTGCTCTACAACCGAGTATGGGGGAGTTGTTGTCATGTAAATAAGGTAATGTACCATACTATAATGTTGCATTACCAAAAAAAAGTAATTAAAAAATTTGTGTCGACTCATAAATAAAAAATTAAAACAAAAGAAAAGTAATTAAAAAATCCATGTCCGCTCATAAAATAAAATAAAAAAATTTGGGTGTGTAAAAAAAAAAGAAAAAAAAAGAAATTACATATCAATAAATTAGATCCCTCTCGATGCTTGATAGATATGGTTTTAAGATGGATCTATGATGATTTAACATTAAATCTGTACATCCATGATTTACCACTCATTAGTAACCCAAGTGCATAGTAAGTACTCGTGTCATTTATTCTCCATAGGAATGATAGTATATCTAGTCTATGATAATGAATTTAGTTGCATATGCTTATTTAGTTCACTCATTGGCCTACCCTCGAACTCAGATAGTATAGAATTTTTTGTTTGTTTTATATATCATATGCTCATCATTTCATGCATATTGTAAAACATTACATTATTTTATCATCAGTAATCCACCACGAAGGATATTATTGCCATTATCGTACCCCTAGTCTCTTCCATATGCTATCACATGTTCCATCATTTCATTTGGTTTCATATTGGACACTTATGTACTTGACCCTATTGTTTCATGAGTACCTTCATTATTCAGGAAACCATTTGAAAAGTGGTTTTTTGAACTATTGCAAATCATATATTATCTCTTATGGAAATGTCACTTGTCACCTTTGTTCAAAGAAAACGAAGATTTGTTACCTATGGAACTTTTTTAATATCAAACTCCACATAGTTTTTTACTTCAGCACCCCCCTCATCCCTTCCATGAGTATTCTCCATTGCAATTCTATCTCTTACTCCTCCCACTGCATCCCTCCCCTGATGATTATCATGATTCATACATATGATGTCAAGTCATCCATACTTTCATGCAATGAACAAAGGAAGTATTGAGTCCATTACTCTATGAACACCCATTTCCTCATTGTGTCTCAATCCCAATTTCTTTCATATTCTTGTATCATTCCTCATGTTGATAAAAAAACACCTCCGCATTGTTTTCTTTTTAGCGAACCTCCCTCTATCAACTTTAGCACTTTTATTCTAAAGAATAGGTCTAGAGGTATTTTGTACCTTGGACTCATAACCAATATTGATGGGTCACCTTGGATCAACTGAGGGAATACCTAATTTCCCCTTGGATTGGTTGGTTTTCATGTGCTCAAATCCAACACATTATCACACCAATGAAAATCACAATCACTCATCACTCGCTCCAGTTCTTAAGTCTATAATGGGAGCCCTTCAGTTTATAAGTTCTTGTTATTTCAAGGATGGGTTGGTTATAGTGATCCAAGTGTAATTGAAATTCCTTGGACATGGTTGGTTCAATATCTTATTATTTGAACCACCTGTAGGGATTTTATTGTACTAGAACTCTTTCCAAATATTAGGCCCCTGCAATTTTCAGTAGGTTTTTAGTTGTTGTGATTTTTCATCCTATCCAAGATTATATTTTTCCTACTCATATATTTCACATCAAATGTGGTTTGGACCACACTTATGTACTTTTATTGGGTCCCTCCTTGACCCTCATGATGTATTTATCCATAGCTATTATTCATGTACTTTGATCAAACCCCTCTAGGTCTTGATCCCATGTTGTATTAATATATTGTTATAAGCATGGGTGTTATCACCTAAATTTTGCACAAATACGACATTTCCACATTTTTTACTAAAAGAAATTATCAACAAACATGATGCAGCTCATAAAACTTCATGTTTTATCAATTATCACAATGTGGAATGAAAGAGTCGATACACAGAAAAAATTTACAAATCTTGATCCCATATTGTATTGAGACATCGTTATGAGCATGGGCATGATGCCTCATTTGTATTTGAGATTATATAAAACCAACCCCATTGATTGGATTGTTTGTATGTGTGGCCTCTATAAGCCCTTCAAGGGGTGGGACTATCTCTTTATTCATACTCACTCCTTGTATGGGTGTTCATGGTTTCCTATGTATTGAAGGGTGGAATACCTATGACGTATTTAGACTATATGATGAACTCATGGCCTCACACATCAAGGGAAAATTGTCAACATAAATATTTTTTCCATTTACTTTGTCATGAGCATTACCAACCTTATACATCATTTTTTACGGTATTAACGCCACTTCTATCACCTCCATCACAACATTACTTCAATAATATGACAAAAACCCGAACTAAAGTCATGAATTGACCATAAAAGGTCATCGTGTGGAATTCCCCTAAAAGTACACACAAAATATCCACACTATAATCCTAAAAAATCATGATAAAGATCCCCAAAAAAATTCTATTACACTTAATCATTCTGCACCTTCCAAAAAGGTGTAGTTGTTGAATGTGGACATTCCCAAACCATTATTTCCAAAAATAGTCTTTGATCTAATCTCCAATACATATCTTCATCTCATTAAATTGTCAATGAAAAAGTATTATTCACTGAAGCTAGTTCAAATAATTGTCCACATTATTTTATTTAAATAGATCCCTCAAGATCATTCAAAAATTTACACAATTCAAATCCATAATATCAAATCGATGTTATCAAATTTCCTTCTATTGGCCCTAGGAAACGTTAGGCAAAATTCAGCCACAATTCTGCTCAGGAAGATAAAGAATATGGTCACAAGATAGGAAAGAGAAATTGTGACGAAAGAGGAGTTGCAACAGAAAAGATAAGCTGTTATGGAAGAGAAGTTGTGACAAAAGAGCAGCCATGATGGAAATATTGGCAATAAGAGAAGCCACAATGGAAGAAACAGTGACAGAAGAAGAGTAGGGCAATGAAAAGGACGGCTCGGTTTATCGTGGGTAAGGAGTTAGCTAAAATAAAGCACACTTTTGGTAATAAAGAATCATTGTATTTTGGGCCGATGGTTCCTATTTTCAGTTATAACTGAATGTATGAGACTAGAAATGACATCATGTCAGCTAACAGAGAAGATTCAGTTGATTAGGATAGGTAGAAGCTTATAAAAGGGAGAACCCAAGTTGTGTGCAGGACTGACTTTGGTTATTGATTGTTTTGTTAGAGAAGAGAAGATGAGAGTTGTTTTAGCTAGAGGAACGATCCAAGATGTGTGTGGATTGATAGAGGGGTGAAGAGGAGAGAAAGTACCTAGACCTAAAACCTGAGAGCATGAGGGGAGAGATGTATGTCTGAATTATAAATAATACCTAAAGAAGAGTCTACAAGCTTAGTGCATAGACAAAAGGAGCTAACATATTTCTTATTCCATATGAAGAGCACCTTTCTGGTTTTTCCCAGATGGTTTTCCACGTTAACTATTGTCTCTATGTGTTATTAATTAATATGCTTATTTATGTTGCATGTACGTTGTGAATAAGTAAATCTGAATATGTCGAGTTGCACTTGTTTATAAAGAATCCCTTATAAGTGTATTCCACACTAATTACTGAATGAATTTGTAATAAGGTTTTTATGTTAATTATTATGATATGTGTCGACTAGTAATTAGACTGGTATCTTGAATGGATAGAAAAGGGATAAAACGTATAAACTCCAGCTTCGGTCCAGTGATGTGATAAGGTGACGTGAGAGTAGTAAACCCAACATAATTGTAGAAACATCATTTTGGTAGTGCCCCATAAGATCTCTCGGGTCAGATTGCATCTACGTCGCAGGTGTTGTCTGCTAATCCCTTCTATGTCAGGCCTATATCTAGGTCTTTGTTGACAACCGAGAATCTAAACCTAGGTCGACCAGAGGAGAAATCCAACAAATAGTTCCATTGTTCGGACCGTAAATCATTTTAGTGAGGATATGTTGCAGCACCCGAAGAAGCCAGAAATTCAATATTGGGTAGATCGCGGGCACTAGAATTTGCACGGAAAGAAAGTGAAGGATATCGGTTGAATCCGACTAAGTTATTGGGACGATACCTCTATACATATATTCATGATATTTTCTTTTGTGACTTTCCTGTTTTGTTGTATGAGTGGTTGTTGAGGCTAGAAACCCAGTGGAGAAACTTTCAATGGGGGGACCAATAGATTGGACTCCTCAGCTGATTTAGTGGCTAAAAAGTGTTAGCAACCCCATATCTAGGGCGGTTGTGTTTTGGGTTGACAATATTTTGGAAGGATACATCACTAAAATTGGTGTCGACACAATACATTTGTACAGTGAGGAAGAAATAATTTTTTTCCAAGGACCTAGAGGTCGTTATTTGAAGTATTTAAAGGTTTGGATCAAGATGTTTGTATACGAGAAAGGGATATTACGAATGGAGTCTAGTGAATAAGGATTTGTGCATAGAGACCAAGGATATGTCATAAGAGAAGTTTGAGAAAAATGGAGCAAAGTAAGATGATATGTTTCCTAGTGATAGTGAGGCTAAATTAGAAGGTGGACATCTAAGAAGTGGAAGAATATTTCAATCAGGAAAGAGAAGAAGGACTGTGACTAGATGAGGAAGTTGTAACACGACTAGAATAAAGGACTATGATTTGGCATCGCACTCTAAAGAAGGCTCTTGCAACGAGTAAGAGGAATACCAACCTATACCTGAAAAAGAGGAATAAGAAGAAGCTACATATCCATAGTGCAAGTACACCATACCCACCACCGAGTGTACATATGTGGAGGTAAGATCTAGAAACGCATCTCCCAATGGCTTAGTTAATCAAGTTAATAGTAGTCGTGGGCATAGTAGACAAGGGATTCCCACTAGCAAAGCAGTGCCTAGAATGAATATAATGGTCAAGAATGATATTAAGTTACCAATATTTAATGGAAATGGGTTAGAATACCAAGAGGAACATTGGTTTCTATGTGAATTCGTGTGGACCGTGCGACAGATCCAGGATGAATCCATCAATAAGGCTCAAATGATCACAACCCTTAGGGGTCGAGCATTGGATTGGTACATGAAATTCTATGTGGTTTTGACAGGAGTCCCACATAAAACATTAGATCAAATCTAAGTAGGACTAATAGATGAATTCATAAATCCCAAATATGAGTCGTGATGCATTACGTAGATTAAAAAAATTAAACAATTGCCTATGGAATCGATCTAGGATTTCGACCAGATTTTAGATGTTGATGGCCAAAGCAAGTTTCTAGATGTCGGATGTTTAGCACAAAGAATGATTTATTGCAGCATTATTACCACACATATGGATCCCCTTGATGTAACAAAATATTGTGTCGCAAACAGAGGCTCTCAAATTGGCTATGAAATTGGAATCCTCACATATAGGAAAAACTAGTGTCGGAATGATGCAGATCTAGTCACAACTATCCAACCTTACACTGCAACTTCAAGATATTAAGAAAGGGAAGGAAGTACAATAAGAGCTCTGGTGTACCATATGTAGAACAGAGGGACACCATAAAGACAATTACCCGGCATATATGAATTATGTTGCATCGGGAGCGTCAAGCCCAATAAATACACAAGGGATGCCTTGGTGTAGAATATCTTGACTAGATTCCATCGGTTGGAAGAGTGTTTGTACTTACAGAAGATTGTAAGTGCATCAGCCAGTTTATACTACAAGTTTTTTTGATCAGTAGGTCATGATGAGAAAGACTGCAGGGAATATCAGCTACTACGGGAGAAAAAAGTTGATACTTATTTAATGAAGAATGATGAACAATTACAGGCTAAGCGGACTCAAGTTCAATATCCGCAGGTTCAATATCCGCATAACCAATATCTGCAACAACAATACCCTCAACCCAAGGGGGTGTAAATTTTAGTGAACGAGGACAAGGAGGAGGATTTGGTCACGGGAGAGGCCAAATTATATGTTATAATTGTGGGAAGCCTGGACATTTTTCCAATGACTGCACGATTCCTACTACAACATGCTCATATTGCAAAGCTTTTGATCTTAGTGTCAAGCAATTTCCGCAATTGATTGTGAAGTGGAAGGATAGAAATGTGGGAAATCTGAATCAACCACATAATCCCAATACGAACCCCAATCAGAATATCCAGAAGATTTATGTTGACCAAGGGAACCACATATAGTTGTTGTAACAAGAGGAGGTGTTGTGACAGAAGCATATCAAGAAGAACTGTATGGGCAACTGCAAGTGCGACCAATGGAACAAAGGAAAACACCATTTGATGCCCAAAAGGAAAAGGAAGTATTCTTGGACGTGCAACAAGAATTCATCGATAGAAATCAAGTGTCAACTTTAGGAAAACCAATATTGGAGATGCCTGAAATATTTGACTAGCTACTCCAAAAGCAACCGATCGGAAAGGTTAGTAAACTAAGAGAATTCTTTAAAAGTTTCTTAATGTTAATCCAATATAAATATGTTGTTGCAAAATTGACAACTTTGATAGAAGAACCCGAAGAAGAGGTGCGACCAGAAAAATGGGTTAATCATATCGGGAAAAGGCTGAACACTGAGGATGACTGCACAAATAGGAGATTATAATATGGATTATGTTATTCTGGACTTGGGCTCTGATGTCAACATTCTGACTAGACAAACATGGGAGAGCATGGGAAATCTGAGACTCGTATGGTCTCTTATCTAGCTCCGGTTAGAAAATCAGTCGAAATTTCTACTTCACAGTCGACTGACTTAAGTGCCTATTGAGATAGAAGGCCTTAAAACTTATGTTGATTTTGAAGTGATTGACATTGTGGATGATACAAATCCATATCCCGCACTTCTAGGGATCTACTAGGCGATTGATAATTAAACAATTATAAATTTTAAGAAAATAATGTTAACATTTGAAGATTCAGAGCTAAGGGTGGTCACACCAATTAATCCACTAGAAGGACATTGATACGTCAAGCAAGTGAATAGTGAAGGACAAGGATATTATCTGGACCATACTTATAACATCACTTCTACAAGGGATGATTATGTAAATCCAATGGCCGATGGAAAGCTCAGTTGGTGAAGTTTTAGTTCCTGTAGATCATATTCTAGAGAAGCTTTGGAAAACTGGCAAAACCGATTGCATGAAGTATTGATGAGAAGGTGTGCAAGAATTACACATTCTGTGCGACGGGTAGGTAGCGAGGCAAGTGAGCTACCCACGTATGAAGGCTTACCTAACCTGGCATCTTTCCTAACAAAATTTGAAGACAAACGTACAAAACATCAGCGCTTATCCACTCTGGACTTTGCATTGAAAGCTACACCTGCCAAATGGTGGGTCACACATAAACAATCTATCTCAGATTGGTCTCAATGTTGGAAAGTGATAGAGATATGATTTGGAGAGAAGAACAGTTATACTGGTCTGAAGTATACATGATTGAATAATCATGTTCAGCACATTGAATATTGTCGTGTGACATGGGAGGCATGCTCGTGACAGGATTGGGTTCATCGTTTTGTGAGGAAGATATATTTACAACTCACCTTTTGCAGTACAATTCATATAACTATGTTTAAATTAAAGTTAAAAAATATGTACAATAAAATTAGTAAAAATAATCTTTGATATGACTAAAAACATAAGTACTTTGAATACATCAAATATTAAAACAAAATATTCATATAAGAATAAAGTAAGATATTTTAGTTTTGAAGTATAATCCTAAATTAAACTTTTATAAATACATTTGAAGTTATATAAATTAATTCATATTAATAATTATTTATTTAAAAATAAATTTAAATATTTAATTTAAAATCTTAATTTATATTTTCACTTAAATATAATATTACATATATTTCATTATATTTTAATATAATATATTATATTATATTTTAATATTATATTATATTTTAATATAATACAACATAAATTTAATATAATATATATTAATTTCCTGATATAATATATAGTATATTAATTAATATAATACAACATGACATGACACATTTTTATAAGCGATTAATATAACCATTTATATTATAACAAAACATAATATTAATATAATAATATGACAATTTATATTATATTATATTTTAACTTAAATATAATATTACATTTCAATATATTCTAATATATATATTATATTATATTATATTTTAATATAATACAACATAATTTTAATATAATATATTTTAATTATTTAATAAATTGTCACACCATGTTGTGTTGTAATATAATATATATTATATTATTTTTTAATATAACATATTATATTATATTTTAATATAATATAACATAATTTTAATATAATATATATTAATTATTTAATAAATTGTCACGTCATGTTGTATTATATTAAAATATAATATGACAATTTATTAATATATTATATTATTTTCTATTATATTATATTTTAATATAATACAACATAAATATATATTAATTTTTGATATATTATATTATATTATATTTTAATATAACATAACATAACATGGCGTGACAATTTTTATAAATCATTAATATGACAATTTATTTTATAATAAAATATGCATTTATATCATAAAAATGGGTATAAGAATATGTTCTATAACGTGAAAACATTGATTCATGTTATATATCTTATATATTATATATATTACATGGATGGAGTTGTAATATATAATGTTGTACAAGTTATAATATATAAAAAGTTTATTATGTTTTGTATAAATTGATATATATAATATAATTTTTTGTAAGTTTTTTATTTATAATATTAAATTAGAAAATATTGAATTATGATTTTATTTTTATTTATAATATTAAATTTAAAATTATTAAGTTATAATTTTATTTTTAAAATTATGTTTGATTTTTTATTATTAATATGTTTTTATATTCAAAAGTGAAAGTATTCTCACAGTACTAAGTACATAAATATTATAATTAAAAGTAATTTATGAATACTTTTTTATTATAACCACCATTTCATTATATACCGGGCAGGGGCAGGCACCAACGACAACAAGAAAGAAGGGGCGGATGGATTCAGGGATCTTATTTACTTTTACTAAACTTCTTATGGAATTTTACTTATCACTTTCGTGCCTCATCGGGCAGGTCCTTATATATTATTTCTACATATTTCCTTCACTACAGGGAGTCCCCCCTCGAGGTTTAGCTAAATGAAACCCTAAATTGAGAGGAGCGGAGCCGCTCGACCAAAAGGAGAGGGGTTAAATATGGATTTTCATCCACCATTTAGAATTTGACAAGTAAGCAACTTTGACTCAAGCAATGCCACCTTCACCATAAGAGATGATGTCATTTTATAGAATTTGATTGGTTCTTGTAAAGTTGATTTTGATAGTACATTTTTTGTTTTGAGGCCCATTTTTTACCTCAAAATTCCCCTAATGCATTGGATATGATACCAAGGCACGGGTACACGTCAGTTGAGCTGTGAAGAGGGACAATTGAATGGGATTAACTAGCTTATAACTTTACACACACATTCAAGTTTGTTGATGATCATCCTTCGAATTATGTTGCGTCGCAAGTGATCCAAATGAAGATATTTGAATATATCCCTATGTCGATGTCAAACTTTAATCAGAGCAGCACAACATTCCATCATTGGATGGAGCGCCACAATGTGACGGGTGTACCTTATGATGATGACTCGCAAGACACGAACATCCAAGAATATGAAGGTACTCGCGCGGTGGAGGGATTTGGTATTTCAAGTAACTGGTTCCTAAATCCATTAAAAATCAATAAAGTAAACATTGGATCTTCAGAGAGTCCAAAGTTCACCAACATTGGAGATTATTGGGAGGATGAAACTATAGGGTGGATCATAGACATAATTCATGAATTCCATGATATGTTCCCTACAAAATTTTCAGAAATGAAGGGGATTGTCAGAGATCTTGGAGAGATGAAGATAGTGTTAAAGCCTGACACAAGGCCTGTGAATAAACGACCATATTGACTGAATCCGTGGTATAAAGAAAAGGTCAAGACAGAATTATATCAAATGCTAGATGCGGGTATCATAGAACCGGTTGAAGAATCGGAGTGGATCATATCGATAGTTGTGCGGGATAAGAAGACTACCCGTGAAGTGTGCATTTACGTTGACCTAAGAAAGTTGAACGATGCCTGCCTACATGACCCGTTTTCAACTCCATTTATAGACGAGGCATTAGAAAATGTTGGGGGTCAAGAGGTTTATTCTTTTACTGATGGTTACTCTAGCTACTATCATATCAGAATCGCGAAGGAAGATAGACACTGGAAAACCTTTGCGACGGAGTGGGGATGTTTTCAATACAAAATCATGCCCTTTGGACTCAAGAATGTTCATGCTATCTTTTCCAGGATAGTAGTGGTTTCTTTCAAGTATTTTATTGATAACTTTCTTGAGGTCTACTTTGATGACTAGACGGTGTTTGGGCTCATAAAGGATCACATTGAGAGCCTCAGAATGATATTGGAATGGTGTCGACAGTATCATTTTTTGTTGAATTAAAAGAAATGTATCTTTTGTGCCCCATTTGGAATTCGGTTAGGCCATGTAGTTTGTCACGATGGAATCATGGTCAACCTTGCTAAAATTGCAATCATAATTGACCTACCACCCCCTGCGACAGTGAAACAGTTAAGAATGGCATTGGGACATACATGATACTATCAAAAATTTATCAAAGGATATACATAGGTAACTGCTCTGATGGAAAAATTGTTAAAAATTGACATTAAGTTTCAGTGGATGAAAAAATGCCAAGAAATTATGGATATCCCGAAGAACAAGAAGGTCGCAACACCCATAATGGTTTTTCCAGACTGAAAGAAGGAATTTCATGTACATGTCGATGCGTTGTCTGTCTCACTCGACGTTGTCAAATTGCCTTCACTAGCAGTACATTGTCAACAACATAGAAGAATTACACTACAACTGAAAGAGAAGGCATAGCTATGGTGTATGCGCTACAAACATTTAGACATTATTTATTAGGTGGGCATTTCAATATGTTCACAAACCATTCAACGTTAAAATACCTGGTGAAAAATCCAGTGTTGGGGGGAAATATTTCTCGATGACTCCTCCTTTTCCAGGAATATTATTTTGAAGTTATTGTTAAGCCATGTCGACTAAACTCAGGACCAAACCACCTGTCAAGGATTGAAAGTGTAGGAGAACGTGTGAACCTCGATGATAGTCTTCCTCATGCATAACTATTTGTGATCACGATGTTTGATGATCAATACAAAGATATTATACATTTCTTGAGTATGAAATAAGCACCAGAAGGATTTAGTACTGCGCAGGAAAAAAACAATTAGTTGTGAGAGTTGTATATTTTCAATTGATCGTTGGAAATATATATAAAATTGGACCAGATGAAATTCTTCGTCGCTATGTATTGAAACACAAGAAACCAATAATATTGAATGAATCGCATGTTGGTGTCACAAGAGGCCATTATTCTGGAAAATATACAGTGCACAAGATATTGCAAGAAGGATTATGGTGGCCCACTTTACATGCAGATGCTAGAGAATATTGTCGCAACTGCGATATATGTAAGAGAACTAGAAAACCATTGCAACAGGATGAAATTCCGTTAGTACCTCAAGTAACTTTGCAGGCATTTAACAAATGGGTTGTTGATTTTGTCGGGCCTATTAATCCACCAAGAAAGTGAAGATGTGCAAGATACATTATTACTATGAGAGATTACCTGACTAGATAGGCCGAAGCAACACAAATAAAGGGTTGAACTGTTGCGACTACTGTCAATGTTCTGTTCGACAATGTTGTCACTAGATTCAGATGCTCGAAGATTTTGATAAGTGATCAGGGAACACACTTTGTCAATCAGTTGGTCAGAATTAATTGAAGAATTCCAGATCCAACATAGCATTACAAAACCATATCACCCACTAGAGAGTGGTGTTGTCTAAGCATTCAACAAGATCCTAGAGAACGCATTGACAAAGATTTGCAATGTTCAAAGAGATGACTGGGACTAGAAAAATTATGCGGTACCGTGGGCATATTGTACAACTTATAAGAAGTTGATTGGATGAAATCCATTCTCACTAATGTATGGAAAATAGGTTGTTATGTCTATGGAATACATTGTACCCAATTTAAGGATTGTTGAAATCACTAAAATTACTGATAGTGGTTATATCGAAGAAAGATTGTCGCAACTTGTGTAGTTGGAAGAAGAACGTTTTTCCACAAGTTATCACCAAAATGTTGAAAAGGAACGACAAAAAGTATGGCATGAAGGACACATTAATAATAAGTAGTTTCAGGTCAGAGAACTTGTCATCCTTTATGATAGTAAGTTCTTAATGCATCCTGACAAGCTGAAAACACATTGGCTAGGGCCTTATGTTGTCATTCAAATCACTGAAAGAGGTGCAGTACAACTGGAAAAAATTAGATGGGACGCCTCTCAAAGGGTTGGTGAATGGAAGTCGGCTAAAGTCTTACTAGGATAGCTGCAAATTGGTCGACTGAATATATATATATATGAATTTTTTTGTTTTGTGTTGGAGACAATGCATCAGTCGAAGAAAAATAACAATGTTCACAAACTATCTGTCTATCGTAGAAGAAAAATGGTGGTGCACAGTAGTCATTTGTCGCAAGGGAAGAAATGTGTCCACAGATAAATACATATCGTGGGAAGAAAAGAGCTATCACATGAATAAATTTGGTCGCAAGAAGAAAGTTGGTCGTTGTTGATGAAATTGTCATTGATTCCAACATGGAATTGCAATGACCCCACTGGTTGTCATTGATGCCACCAAGTCCCACTTGCAATGCCTTGGACCCCTTTTAGAGTGGGTGTGTTCCTTAAAGCACCTTGTACCCAGTTGACAAGGTCCCTGTACCCACAACAATGGATCTTGGAGCCACCACCTTGTAGAATATGTTGAAGACCGTGTGGATGATGGATAAGCCCTAGATGGGTTGGAGAAGCATTAATGATCCATTATGTGGTCATTCATGCACTGATGATGTCATGATACCCCAGGAGAAGGCCTAGCAATCCCACAAGTGATGTCGTGATGGATCTCAACCCTTGGAGGTCTCCTCGTGTGGTTAAGGTGGTTGAAGAAGCCTTGAAGAAGTCCTTGGAGCCACACTTGATGGATTAATGGTCCTTGTACACTTGATGGTGATGATTTTCTCATTAATGATATGATGAATAATTGGAACCCTTGATGAATATCTTGATGCCCGTGTAGCCCTTGTTGGGGCCACGGAACCCTTGGATATGGTAATTATGCATGAGAAGGTTTTTCAACCACATAAATGGTGGCATGATGGCCCTTTGACACTATATGATCATTGATGTTGCATTTGGAAATGATTTGGGTCTTGGAATCCATACATATGGTGGTTCATAAGCCCATGATTTTTGGAGCCTTTGATATGATGGAATATTTGTTCATGATTCCCTCATCACTTAGCGATGGAGTCCTATGTGATGGGATTGAATTCCATGGAAAGTATCTTTTTTCAATATTATATGATATCTTTTAAATATTCCTTGAAACCTTGCATGTGGTGCCTTGGTTCTTGAACCCACACACTTGGTAGCTTTTTGATGGTCATGTATGGTCCTCTTTGTGGTTATATGGCTATTGAGATGTAGATGGAGGTAGAGCCCATGGACATGCCTTTATATGTTGAAGAAGACTTTGAAACTCTTGTGGTTGGTGGTATGGTATTTGGCACCTTCATGTGTGGGGTCTTCGACGTCTTGAACATATTGAATAATTTAAGGGTATTAGAACAAGAATTTGCAACTAAGCCCATCATGGGGAGATAGTCCTCGTTAAACCATTTTCATTGATATGTGGATCATATTATAACTCCTTACGGTTGAAGAGATGAATTTTTGAAGTTGGTGTACCCCACCTTTTTGGGTCAGCCAACCAAACAAAAGAGAATTTAATTATTTGTAATTTTGAATTGCATGTCAGACTAGTTTGAGGTACTAACTTTCCTCCACGACCTATATAAATATATTATCAAACATTTCATTTGTTTATCAATCAATTATTTCTTTGGTATTTTGCTACTCTTGGAGAAAAGTGCGAAACTTTCTGGAGGAGAGATTTTTGGGCATCTTCACTAAAATTGGCATAACTTTCTCATATAGAATCGGAATAACAAAATTCTTGGATCATTGGAAATATTGTTACAAGGGATACGTGATGACATGATCTAGAGTTTATTTTGGTTTGTCTACTATTTCTTCATCATATGATCTTCGAAAAGGTATGGTTCATGCTTCTGGGTTTCTCTTGTGATGGCACATGTCTCTCATGGATAGAGTTCATCTTTGATCTTAGTATGTGAGCCTCTATATTGGTATATATATTTGAAGTCATTATGGAGGCTATGATGATGATGTTGCATACCTTTATGCTATGATACGATACACTTTATGATGATAATACATGTGATAATGATGTACACTCTATGATGTTGATGCATATTGGGATTATTATTAATCTTCCCTTTGTCTCCTATTGACCATATAAATTCTATTTGATTAATGTATGTATATTAGGAGGTCTCATCACTTCACCAGTGCATGGGGGACATAATTAGTGGTTATATTTCACTCCATGGACCTATATGCATGCATTTTGGATCTCCATGGATCAATCCCTATTTTATAGGAACCCACTCGGAGTGCCACCAACAGTGGCTGTTGACTTCAGTAGGTCTTTAGTTTTCCTCAATTGTGCTCTGATCCCCATTATTTAGATCACTTACAGGGTCTCTAGTGCCAGGTTGCATGATTCAAGTGAAAGTGACACCTTTTTTCATCTACCCTCTCAGTTAAATGATTGTAACTGGTTATTAACTATTTTAGTGATTTGGAGTTGCATTAGTTAGATATAATGATGATTTTTCCACTCTTAGTTAGCTCTAGAGTCTGTATAGGTTGGTAGATTCAACTACCTTTGTAGGTATTCGAATTATACATTGATGTTGTATTATATATTCACCCATAATGCAAATAATCATTAATGGAAGATCTCTCATATTGTTCTTCAACTATTCTTTTCTTATTTCTCTTGTGAAATCTGTGTGAAGACCATTTTAGTCCCAAGATCTTTATGTCAGAATCTAATATGGTATCAAAGCCTGATCAAGCTATAACAAAAATTTTCTTTCTAGTTTTGTGCATGTACAATTTCAACAAAAAAATTTGAAAATATTAGCCAACATTGAAGAGGTACCACGACCTACACAGATCATCTTAGAGTTCCTACCATATCTTTTTTGAAAGGTATTTCTGTGATCTAAAATGGGTTTTTCATGGAATTCAATTTGAGTATCTGGTTTGAGAGATATATTCAATTGAATATCGAAGGTTTGCAACATCTCACGTCCTTTTGTACCCTCTATTTAAGCTTTATGTTTCTCACTCCCTGTGATGAGATAGATCAATTTCCTTATAATATTTTATAGATCTCTTCAATACCTCAAATGGGTCTTCGACGGAATTTGATTTCGTTTACTATAGAATAAGTTGTGATTGAATTGGAAACATGGCATCAATCACATTTTTGAGTTTTTATTTAAGCTTACATACGTGATTTGATTTACATGTACAACTTCTTGGATTCAAATTTGTTCCCAAATTTGAAGAAGAAAATTGCAGAAACCTCTATTGTACAACTTCAATATGGATTTGATATCAGTTCCTCTTCTATCACCATTCAGTTACACTAAGTGGAAATTGAAGATGATTGCATATCTTAAGAGACATGAACTCTTTGATGTGTCTATTGGAGTTGTGGAAATTCCAAGATCTGATGATGAGAAATCTATTTGGTTCAATAACTATGATAGAGCATATGGAGCCATGTGTAAAGCCATTCCTCCTAGCATGTGCTATTACATTGATGTTGTTGAATTCCCAATTGAAATTTGGTCCAGATTGGACAAAGCATTTGGCCAGCAAATTGAAGAGATTAGTGCAACGCATTGGGAGAGCACATATGACATATCCTTTCAAGTTATTCCATCCTCCATTAGTTCCATTAGTTCTCAAGAAGATGAATTTCTGAAAGATGAAGAAATGGTAGATACTTCAACTAAGTCAATTCGAAACCATACTCATTTTGTTGCTGCTCTCAAAAATTTTGAGAAATTTAATGTCTCATGTTTTCATGCAGCTACTCCAAAAGAGGAGTTTCGATCCTCCATTGTTGAAGAACTCTCCTTCCATCCCACTGAGTATTCAACTGATTCAATTTGAAACCATATTCATTCTGTTGCTACTCTCGAATTTTTTGAGAAATTTGATGTCTCATGTTTTCATGCAGCTACTCCAGAAGAGGAGATTCAAACCTCCATTGTTGAAGAACTATCCATTGAGTCTCTCACCTTAATTGGTTCAAATTTAGAGAATAAAGACCTCTCAATTATGCTTGTAACTGATCTCATCAATTTGTGTGAGAAAAATCAAGCACCTCAAGGCTCTTTCAAAATGGTTGTTGGGGATTCGATGTCAGAATATTCCTATGAATTGATGATATTAAATTTTGTGATTTCATGGATATTTTTAGAAGCTACATCAGATTTTGGAGCTCAAGCATTTGCTCTCCATAGTCCCAGACCTCCCGTCTCTTCTTGCTCAATCACATACTCATATCCTCACAGTACTAGAAAAGATGGAGACCTCTTACATTAGCTTGGATGTTTGTTACTCTCATTTGGAGTTGATTTTACTTCATATGGTTAGAGGTATCAAGAACATCAAGACTCATTTGAACCTGATTCCAAGATCAAGTTGAATGAGCACTCTCTGTTTCTCTTTTGTCAGATTATCTCAGTTGCTTTACATGGTCCCATAAATATTATACAACTGTATATGTTCTTAATCAATTTTAGCATATTCATCTTCTTCCCAAGAAGAATATCCCTCCATACATCTAATCAAGTTCACACCTACTTCGATTTCGAGGAGTTTATTTTTTGGTGCATCTCATGTCCATTTTTTAGGAAAGGATTTTTCCCATGCGGTTTTTCCTTTTTTCCTCATTTTACATGGATAAAATCATTTTTACATTTAGATTGTAAGGGTGACCTTTGGTATTAGTTACTAGGGCCCATTTAGTCCCAAGTTAGGATTAAAGGGGGGTTTTGGGATTATTATTAATCCTCCCTTTGTATCCTATTGACCACACAAATTCTATTTGATTAATTTCCCTATCATAGGAGGTCTCATTGCTTCACCAATGCATGGGGGACATATTTAGTGGATATATGCCACTTCCTACACATGTCTGCATGCATTTTGGAGCTCTAGGGATCAATCCCTATTTTATAGGAACCCACTCGGAGTGCCACCAGCAGTGGCCAGCAATTGACTCCAGTAGGTATTTAGTTGTCCTCAAATGTGCTTCGATCCCCATCAGTTAGATCACTTACAATGTCTCTAGCACCAGTTTGCATGATTCAAGGGAAAGTGGCACTTTTTTCACCTACCCTCTCAGTTAAATAATTGTAACTGGTTATTAACTATTTTAGTGATCTAGAGTTGCACTAGTTAGCTATAATGATGATTTTCCAACTCCTAGTTAGCTCTAGAGTCTGTCTAGGTTCGTAGATTCACCTACCTGTGTAGGTATTTGAATTATACATTGATGTCGTATTATATAATCACCCATAATGTCAATAATAATTAATGGAATATTTATCATATTATTCTTCAATTATTCTTCTTATTTTTCTCTTATGCAATCTATGTGAAGAATGCACTCCTATACAATATGATGTACATGCGTACCATAGTGTGATGATGCTCTCATATGTACTATTATGTATACTTGATGTTGATGATGCATACTACTAGTTGGTGACATTATACTCCTATGATATGATGAGGGATGATGATGCCTTGTACACTATGATGATGTCACATACCATGATGATGATGATGCACACTCTTTAGTGTTGATGAACAATTTTGATGTCCAGAGAATGATGAACAGAGAGGCATGGCCAGTAGTGCATACTTAACATGGTTGATGAGAAGATGAACAAGTGTTGATGAGTAGTATTGATGAGCAATAATGATGAGCAGATGAATAGGTTTTGATGAGAAGATTGACAGAGAGGGATGAGCAGAGGTTTATCAGCAGAGATCGATGTACAGAGTTATGTGAGCAGAGATTGATGCAAGTAGAATCTTGCACTTGAGGATTGGACTCCTCAACCCTTCTTAGTTGGAGCTAAGAAAACCAATTTGGGTCCTCTTACAATAATTGGTGCTCTTTTTATCAATTGGTGTTGATTGTAATAGAGAATATTGTAGTCTTCCATGTACAATAAATAAAGATCAAAACTACAAATACTCTTGTTTCTCTTTTGATGTGATGTTGCGCTTATGACTCGTGGTTGATTTAGCTGATGAATATGATGATGTGATTGATAACATAATTCTTGATAAACTGGGATTGACTAATATAAGTGAAAAATGTTTAAATTTCTCACACACTGATTCACCCCCCTCTCAGTATGGCCATTGTGTCCAACAATTGGTATCGGAGTCGGCCTTTGCCACAACCATAGTAAGATTGAAGGAGATCTGTGAAGACACAATGGAAACAAAAGAAGAGTCATCAATAAATTACGTGCATGTACTTAATGTGATAGATTATTTCAGTTGGAGGAGAAAAATGAAGGCATATTTGAATAATTTTTTTGTTTGGTAGATTGTGATCAATCCACTTGATCTATCAAATAAGAACGGAAAATTAGTTTCACAGAAGGAAGCAAAGAAATATAATACTACATCCTTTGAAGTTCCTCATGGATGGAATTCCCAAATCAGTGAAGGAAAGTGTAGGATAGTTCACTTCATAAAAAGACCTACGGTTCAAGTTGGAAAATGACTATCACAAGGCAAGACCAAACACGGAAAAGACAGATCATGAATCAGAAGACAAGCCCCTGGAAGAGGTCAATCAAGAAGAAGAAAAGGAAGAAGAGGACTTCAGTAAAGGTATGGACTCTTTTGATTGTAATGATAGTTTGTGTGATAAAATTGAGAAATTTCTTGCATATGAGGATGAAAGGCTATCAAAGGTTGCACATGAGATACATCTCACGTTGCTGAATATTGAACTCAAAGCCAACTGGGTCATGAAGACAGTAAATCTGAACCATGGTTTCTTTGAATGAATATCAGTAGAATACCATGGCAATGAAGGTGGTTCTTGTAAATCTCAAACTCAAGGACAAAGAATTGTGAGATCAAATGAAAGACAAGGATGTTGAATTTGAACGACTAAAGACTAAATTAATCACTCAAAATGAAGAACCAGAAGAGCCTATTGAAGAGATTGAAGAAACTAGGGAGGCTAATCATGATCTGAAGACTCAGCTGGAGGAATCCAAGAGGATAGAATAAATATTTAAGAATCAGTTGGAATAAAAGGAGAAAACAATCCAAAGGATGGAAATGGAGGTAGTTGGTCTCAGGAAGAAAGGTGAAAAGAATGAGTGTTTTGTTAAGTTCAAGGACAGTTCAATTGTCTTAGATAAGATCTTGTATTTCCAAATATCTCCATGTGACAAAATTGGTATTGGTTACAAGAAGGAGAAAGAAAAATCTGAAGATAGCACTTGGTCCCCTAAGACTCCAGAAGCAGGTCCATCAACATCCAAAGTTACTCCCCATGAACCTGCACATGACAACAAAAACCTTGGAAGTTCAAGAATGCAACGATTTAGGCCTATTCCTCAAAGCAAGCTCAAAAATGAAACAACTCCAAGATGGAACAAAGTCCCAGGTATGAAAGTGGATCTAATGGTGATTGTTATTTTTGTTCTAAATTTTGTCATAAGGCTATGGATTTTAGATTCTATGGAAGAAGAAGGGTTGGAAGCCCAAATGACTCAGCTAGATGTTGGACATGTAACCAAGTTGAACATATTGTTGCCACATCTCATGCATTGATATGTTACACATGTTGTGGGTTTGTTCACAAAGCCCAAGAATGTGCAAGTCAAAGAAGTCAACCCAGGAAGAGTCCTTCATACACAACATCAATAGTATTTCAAGATCAAGAAATAAAGGCCTATAGTCATGGACACTCTCAGGCATGGAGAAATGAGGATGATCAAAGAAGTGTTGGAAGTTCCAATAGCTCGATCAGGTGCTAGAAATATAACCATGTTGGTCACATTGTTGCATATTGTCATATAATGAGGTGTTATAGTTGCAGTGGGTTTGGGCACAAAGCTCAAGATTGGTGGAGTACACAGAAATAACCCATGAGAAGGTTCTCATATAAATCATCAAGGAAATCCAGTACAGTTGAAGGAACAAATGATGAAAGGACAAATGCTAAGAAGCAAGCATTGATGAATAAGATCGAGCAATTACAAATAGGAGAGGTTGATCAGAGCAAGAATGATGGTTTCCATATGGCAAGCCAGGAGTAAGGTCTCTCAAAAACCTTGGCACACCTTGAGTTCATGAGGCTGTAGGATGAACTCAAAGGAGAAATCATGGTTACCCCAGGAATACAGATAGGTCCTAGCATCATACATATTGACAAGGGGAGCAGTGATCAGTGATTTTAGATGCATATATGTGGTCTCCCTTTGCCATTGATGCCAAAGGGGGAGAGATTAAGACAAAAGGGGAGCATAATCACAGGGGGAGCATGAGTTGTTGTCATCAATGACAAAGTGGGAGATTGTTGATGAAATTGTCATTGATTCCAACATGGACTTGCAGTGGCCCTATAGGTTTTCATTGATTCCACCAAGTCCCAATTGCAATGCCTTGGACCCCTTACAGAGTGGATTTGTTCCTTGAAGCACCTTGTAACCAGTTGATAAGGTCCCTATACCCACAAGGATGGATATTTGAGTCACCACCTTGTTGAAGATGCTGAGACCTTGTTGATGGTGATGAAGACCCTGGAAATGGTGTTGAAGCCCCTATGGATGATGGAGAATCCCTATATGGGTTAGAGAAGCATTAATGACCAATTATGTGATCATTCATGCTCTGATGATGTCATGGTACACCGAGAGAAGGCCTAGAAACCCCTTAGGTGACGTCATGATGGATCTTGACCCTTGGAGGTCTCTTGGTGTGGTTTAGGTGGTTGAAGAATCCTTGAAGAAGTACGTGGACCCACACTTGATGGCTTAATGGTCCTTGTACACTTGATGTTGATGATTTTCTCATTAATTACTTGATGAATACTTGGAACCCTTGATGAAAATCTTGATACCCGTGTAGCCCTTGTTGGGGTCATGGAACCCTTGGAGATGCTCATTATGCATGAGAAGGTTTGGCACCCACATAAATGGTGGCATGATGACCCTTTGAAACTATATGATCATTGATGGTGCATTTGGAAATGATTTGGGTCTTAGAATCCATACATATGGTATTTTATAAGCTAGTGATTGTTAGAACCTTTGATATGATGGAATATTTGGTCATGATTCCCTCATCACTTGGAAATGGAGTCCTATGTGATGGGATTGAATTCCATGGAAAGTATCTTCTTTAAATATTATATAATATCTTTGAAAGATTCCTTGAAACCCTTACATGTGGTGCCTTGGATCTTGAAGCCACACACTTTGTATCTTGTTGATGGTGATGTATGGTTCTCTTTGTGGTTATATGTCTATTAAAATGTAGGTGGAAGTAGATCTCATGAACATGCCTTGTTCTATTGAAGAAGACTTTGAAACTCTTTTAGTTGGTGGTATGGTCTTTGACACCCTCATGTGTAGGGTCTTTGACATCCTGAACTTATTGAAGAATTTAAGGGTATTAGACCAAGAATTTGTAAATAAACCCATCATAGGGAGATAGTCCTCTTCAATCCATTTCTGTTTATATGTGGAATATCTTAAAAATCCCTACGGTTAAAGAGATATGAATTTTTGAAGTTGGTGTACCCCATCTTTTTGGGTCAGTCGACCAAATAAAAGAGAATTTAATTATTTGTAATTTTGAATTGCATGTTGGCCCAGTTTGAGGTAATAAATTCCTCCATGACCTATATAAATAGAGTATTAAACATTTCATTTGTTCATCAATCAATCCTTTCTTTTTTATTTCGCAACTCTTGGAGAAAAGTGTGAAACTTTGTGGAGGAGATAATTTTTAGCATCTTCACTAAAATTGGCATTAAGGGTGATTCCATGAAGATGGGTAACACTTTTTGGCCAAATTTGGCGATGAAAACCTGATTTTTTACTCATGTGCTAGATAGAAGCCCTCAAAACGCATATATGCCATGTGAATTTTGACTTGCAGTAAAAAAACAAATTGTAGAATATTATGTTGGATTCATAGTGATATTTTTTTAAAAATATTCCGATGTCATTTAATGTGTGAATTTTTTCATTTAATGAACTGTGTGACCTTAAAAATTTGAAGAAGCTAATAAGTGGCTCGTGTCCACGTAGAGTAATTCAATCTTGCATTAATAATTTAAAAAATATATATATATATATGAGCATGATCTACATAAAATGCAGTGTGATGTGCATATTTTTTTGTTAATTTTTTTCGCATTATACAATTATTTATTATTTTTCGAAAGTGACCACATTCGATGTCAGCATCGTTTTAAACACATATTTGTCCACGTAAAGCAATTTTTTCTATTTTTTCAAAAATTGAAAAACCAAAGATACCCTTTTGAAGAGGACACGTCGAT
>LPNX010397131.1:38381-63573 GCA_001517045.1 Pseudotsuga menziesii | reverse complement strand
TTGCCTAAGATTTTTGGCTTCATGAAATAAATTAGCACAAAGTGTGTTGTGAATGCATTGCATCCTCAGTCCTATGATATTGTGGGCAAGTTTATACTGAAACAGAGCTTCCCTTTATACTGGAATCCAGTGGTCTGATCGGAGGTTACTGCACTGCACATCCTTTATATTTTTTTTTTTTTAAACAGTCACAAGCGTCGCTTAAGCGACGGTTCCCCTGCTGTCGTTTTTCCGACGGTTAGCCTTAAAATCCGTCGCTCTTCCGACGGTTATGTTGTTCTCCGTCGCTTTTTCGACGCTTCTATCTATCGCTTTTGCGACGGTTATCCGTCCCTCCGTCGTTTAAGCGACGCCTGTGGGTCTAATAGTTTTTAAAAATTTATGTCATTGTCGCTTAATAAGTGTCAGATAACCGACGAGTTAAATTCAAGCGACGGTTAATTAAGTGTCGCTTAAGCGACGGTTGGTTAAGTGTCGCTTAACCGATGACAAGTTTCCGACGCTTCAAAAAAAACCAAAGTGTCGTACATGCGACAGGGAAGTGTCGAAAATCCGACATGACGGCCGTCGGATTTTTGGTCAAAATGTAGTAGTGATCCATGGTTGAAATTCTTTCTGCTCTGACCACTCTCTGCAAAATATGATCTATCTTTGACAAAGTAAAATTATCTTTCATTGAGACTTTATTCAAATTCCTGAAATCTATACAAAGCCTTATTTCTCCATTTTTATTTCTGACAAGAACCAAATTAGCAACCCACCTTGAGAATATCAAAGTCACAATAATTTTGGTATCAAACAATTTTTTTATTTCCTTCTCAATAACTGGCAACAACTTTGGATTTATTCTTCTGAGTTTCTATCTGAAAGGTTTTTCTCTAGGTTTGATTGGAATAGTATGTTGTATTATTGAAGTATCATATTCTTTGAGATCCTCATAACTCTAGCCAAACACATCTGTATATTTTTTCATCAATTTCACATATTCTTCTGTTTCTTTGGCAGGTAGGTTTTTAGATAGCTTCACAATCTTTGTATTTTCTTCAGTACCAATATTTCTATCCCCAATAGCATTATCAGTAGGTTTCACTTTTGGATCTTTAGCAACATCATTTTGATCAAAAATCTTCTCTAAGGGGATAAAACCTCTTGGTATAAAATTACTTTTTAATTGAATTATATCCTTTCCTCTAGAGTTCCCTTCAATTTTTTAGTATTAATCATTTCTTCTTCACTTTCTTCAGCGTTTTGGAAATTTTCACAATTATCATTTTCACCATCAATATGAGTGTTCACAAACTCCCTAGACAATTCTAAAAATATTTTTATTTGCATGTCATCTTCAAATACCTGCCAATATTTAGAATTATCAAGTATGTACGATCTATTTACAATATCCACTTGATATTCCCTTTTACCAGCACTTGGAGTTTTAAAATTACCAGTAGCAACTGCCAAATAATCAGCTACTGTATTCTCATAACTAGGACCCACCTTAATTGTATGTTTCGTAAAATAGTTACCAAACATATCCCATAATTCATTTCAATAAGCCCTCATCCGGGGATGTCTATTTTGATAACTGTCATTCACTTAGTTTATTACAAGCTTTGAATCTCCCAGAACTCGTATCCTTTGTGCTCCCAGAAATTTCAATGCATGCAACCCAAGTAATAAAGCTTCATACTCAGCCACATTATTCATGCATTCAAGTGTTAGTTTATATGAGAAATCTTTAAAATCCCTGATAGGAGAAATTATATATAGACCATCACCAGCACCAACCTTTGCCACAGATCCATCAAAATACATGGTCCACAATCCATCTCTTTTCTGTTTCTTTTCCAAAACATATTTTCCTTTACTCCCTCTTCATTCTTTTGATATTTAGTTTGCAATGTAGATTTGAAATCACATGGGATAGCATCATTAAATAAAATAGAATATCCCAAATCAGTATTGGGATCATATATATGATGAATATTAGGTCTATTTTGGCTGCTTACTACATAAGGAGTTATTTTCTCACTGTATAACCTCTTACTCCCATTTTGGATAGGAATAGTGGCATATGACATGTCCATTTGTAAACTACCCTTTAACTTTGAAGTTCAAGATCTTGATAACAATATTCCAAATTTGGATGGAATGTCTGCTACTACAACATCCATGACTACTGTTTTGGATGGCAATTTATTTAAAGTCACTACCATATCTTTAATTAGACCAATACATTTCATTGTCTTAGAATCAGAAAATACAAATCTTTATATGGCCTCATAACTTCCAATCCCAAACTTTCAACTACTCCTTTAGGCATTAAATTATGTGATGCACCTGATTCTAACATGGCATTATGTACAACCATATCATGCACATTCAAACTCAAATAAAATGGATAAACTTCTTCATCGTCTATACTTTCAAACTTTGGCCCAAACGAAATAGTAGGATTATCATCTATCAATTCTAAAATGTCCAATTGAAACTCTCCTTAAACATTAACTATTCTTGTTATCGTATCCCTGTATTCATTATTCATCAACAACTCATTAAAAGGAACATAATAATTCAACTTGGAAAGTTCATTCTACAGATTGAAGATAGAAGTAACTTTCTCTACATCCACTGGTGCCATTTGTTTCGTTTCTTTTGTTTTTTCTATTTTATTCTCAACTTCTTTATTCACAACAGGATATTTTTGTATTTCCTTTCCTTTTTATGTATTTAATGAACTACTAGAAGGTTGGTTTGAATTTGGCCTCCCTTTATTTACAACAACCTCTCTGTTTCTCAACCTCATCTTCCTTTGTACATCATCCATAGCATGCAAATAACCCCTCTGATATTGCTTTGATTCCTTCTCAAAATCATCATTCCCACCTTCCTCTGCAAACATATGATGTTCTTCTTTAGTGAGGTATATCTCTTAATCTAATTCCCCAAAAAATGAATTTCATTTTCAGCGGGCTCTTCTTCATCTGCAACATAATTCTTAAGGGAAGGTCGTTGAATCTGTTGTTCTTCTTGATTCCTTGGGTTTCTCATATCTCTTTGCCTATTTTGTGGAGGCATAGGAGGATTTGGCCTTCTAAAATTAGGATTTTTTATTTCAGGATCAGCTTGTTCTTTATTAAATGATATATTGTCCATGTCAAATACCTCAGCATAATGAAGTTTAGCAGTAGCTGTAGAAGTTTTTATGTCTTGTGGAATGCAATTTAAAACTCTCATAAATATGCTTGAAAATTCATGAACAGATTCAAAACCTCCTTTCCTAAGACTATTGTACTGGGACAAAAGCTACAAAGGGCTTTATTTATCATCCAACCTTTCTAGAAATGCATTTTGGAAATCTTGAAATGTCAAGATGGATGTAGCTAGAAAATATTTAAACCATTTCTTTGCTTCCCCTGATAGGATTTGAGAAAACAACCTCATTTTAACATCTACATAATCAACTTCCTCCAAGTCAATAAAATCTTCAAATTTTTCCACATACTGATTTGCTGTTATACCTCCCTCTCCATCTAATAAAGAATTTCTCTAGGAATAATTTTTGGGAAGATCATGCAATACAGTAGGAAAACATAAAGGAGCAAATCTAGCTGCCATTGGTCTAGGTGGATTTGGAGGGACTGAGGAGTTTTGAATGGTTTGAACAATAGGTATTTCTTCTACCTTCAAAGCCTATTGAAGATCTCTCCAAAGGGAATCAAGTAAATAGGATTCTAATCTACGAGGGTTGAATTAAACATTTTTAAGATCAAATTCATATTTAGATTTCAACAAACCCTTTTCAACATTAATTTCCCATTCTTGATCAAGGATGTTTTGAAAATCTTGGGAGGATGATTTACCAAACAAAGAAATATCTATTTTTTCTTTGTCTTTTTTTTAAATAATTTTTATGGATCTTCCAAACTTTGTAAAACTTTAGTATCAAAATTGCCTCGTGTATGTCTTTTCGAAGCCAGGATTTCTTTTGAAATCTTGAAATGATTTAAATTGGAATTGCCAGGGCAAATGTACAACCTTCTTTACTCACAAAAATTCATGTTTTCCCACAAAAATCTTTTCTTGATCCTTTATAAACTTTGTCCTTCCTCCCAGGGATGATTTGCACCTTCGTCCCCAACAACGGTGCCAATTTATTATCACTCAAAATATACCTAAGGTTGTGAAAGGAAATCTCAAGGTAACAACAAAAACCACTTTAGAAAGAAACTGGATTTTCTTTCCAGAGAGGGATCTCTCAGATATAAATTTAACAAGGCCAGATATTGGAGTCAACAATTTAAGTTATGCAGATGGTTGAAACAACAAAAATAACCATTGGGAAATAGAGTAAAAATAGATAAATATAATACAAATATTCATACACAAAATTTCAACAAAGGCAATATAATCGTTCAGTTACAGTCATTCATTGATTTTCAGGCAATAGGAGAGAAACATGAACAATCCATTAATATAGAGCATCACAAGATGATTTCCATATAAACTTTAGAGGAAATGTTTGTGAATATATGAAACAATAGTTAGAGCATAACATGTATGAATTCTGAAACTATTAAACACTACGTTCAGATATGAAAGAAAACAGAATGGAAGGTAAACACTTAGAAAACATTCACAAGGAAAGAAGGCATAGACTGCAACATAAACAACACATCAATCTTTGAAGATCAGATAGCATTTGGCTCTGTAATTTCATTCAAAAATATAAGTTCTTACAAAAACATCAGTCCAAACTTATAGGTTCCAATCCCCAATACCTCAAATAAATTCAAATATATACAAAATTAGTTTCTTCCCAAGAAGATCAATAACCAACTAATCTGTTCATCATAAGTTTTTTGTAACCATATCCCTAATAAATAGGAATACTAATTACGTTCTCTAATTGAAATAACAAATTGCTTGATTATAGCAAACTTTGTAACTGCAAGGCATCATGAACAAACAGCTTCCCAAACTACAACACATGTCTTCATGAATGTAGCATGTATTTGGTCTTCCCAAATTTCTCCATGATCTTCCATTGTTCCACATTTGGAGTGTTGTATTCTTTCATCTCTCTTATTGACACCTCCAAATCCACATAAGCTTCATAAGACATGACTGATAATCCTTTTTTCATAATTAAAAAACTGTCCAATATCTTAAAGTCTTCTGTCAACTTTTCCACAATAGCCTTTCTTGATAACCCTTTGACTAAATCTTCAAATTTGGAATGATCCATGCGGTTTTGTACCAATAAGTTGTGATATTGCTCCTGGGAAAACAACTATCCTTCGTCATCCCAAAAATAATGGAGACCATCATCAAATAAATCTTTAAAAGCAGTCCTGAAATCCTTTATTTGAGAAGAGATTTTATTCGCCTTATCCTACTCCACTTTCATGAGTTGATGTTTATTGATAAAAAATTTCTCCCATAACACAATTTCTACCATGTCTTTGATCCCGATGTCCTGCAAATTTTGATATGTTAAATAATTCAAGAAATTCACAGCATTGTGAGCAGTATTCAAAGGCTTCTTTTCCATAGTTTTATTGGCCAATTTCAATCTTTGAGTATCCAAATTTACCAGTGCACTTTCATCATCAATAAAATTTAAATAATGCATGAACTTAGTGATTTCCACAGACAAAGTATCCCAAATCAAATGTTTAGCTCCCTATAAAGGAGCTCTTCTTGTATTTCTTTCTTTTAATTCATTGAATTTTTTCTGTAATTGGATTTTATCATTACACACTTTATTATTCTCTTCAATGCTCTTAGCCAATTTTGATTTGATCTTTTCATTCTCATCTTTCAATTCTTTAATCTCCACTTCTTTCAAGCTCACTCGAGACATAGGAACTAATAAAGCATCTGCATAAATTCATTTAATGGTATTTCAACATTTACAAGGGGTAAATCAGTATCAACAAAGGGTTGATTCATCAGTTCTTCCATAACCTCTTTTTCATCATTTTGATATTTTTTCAACTTTGCAATATGAGCTATCAATTCAGCCCTTTCTACCTCCCACTTGTTTTTCTCCTCCTGTAGCTTCAATGATTTTTCTTTATAATCCATCATTTCGTGATAGACTTTCTCTTTTTCTTCTTGAAATGCAAATAATTCTGAAGATTGAACATGTTCAACATTAGGGACTTTAAGCTTCTTTTTCAACACTTGAATGGTATTATCCTTATCCTCTAGAAGCTTCTTGGTCGCTTACATATTACTTGGTTTGGTCCCTAAGCTTATAACGTCTCCCTGCAAATTATTAATTTGAATCAAATTTTGTTTATTTTCAACCTTATCATGATTCAATTGAAATTCCATCTTATGTACAAGAGACTATAATTTAGTAATTTTCATAATTGCATGTAACAAATCAGAATAAATAACATCTCCAGTTTGTTTATGGAGCTATATTTTATCAGGAACACTGATTTTGCCGAGCATCACCTCTTCCATTTCAGACACTTTCTTATCACTTACCATGAAAAATTTTAGGGTATTCCTCTCTGTGTCTCGAGTAGAAATCAATGAATTCTTTTGATTGATTAATTTCCTAACTCGAGGAAGCAGATTCTTAGTTTCCTCCGATGACTACATTTCTTTATCAACATAACTCGACATTAAATAAGTCCTGGATTTGTAATGGGAACAAGACTCTATCTTACTTTCATCTCCGAAAGAATATTGACGCATATGTATAGACTTTTTTCTGGAACATGACCATCTTCTAATATTCTGAAATAATTTTCTGATATTGAAGATGTGTTTTGATCTTTTCATGGGAAATGTCTTCATCAACATCCATGCCATATGTTTCAGAAATAGTCCTTTTATTTATAATGCTGGAATTAACAGATGCTTGAGCAGCTACAACCAATCTGTTCCTCCTATCTCCATCAGCTTCTATATTTTCTTCAAAATTAGCCAGATTTGCTATTTTTTCTAATCCCTCAACAATTTGATGATCAAAAGGATTATTTTTGTTTAGTTTCTTCCTCTAATAAATAATATGGTGTTGGTCGTAATTCACTTTTTCCTCTTTTTGAAAATCTATAACTTCTAACAATTTCTCAATGACTAACAAGGTGCTTTTATTCTTAAAAATGAAATGACCAACTTTGAGAGGAAATTTAACATTGGAAGATTGTTTAAACGCCCCAAAATGTTCCTCCTCTGCATATAACCTCTGTCTCATGAATTCTAATGTGAATATTCTTGGGGTCAAGAAAGCGGGTAACCTATATGGTTCTCCAATGAACCCATACACTCTAAGAACAATAAATTCTTTACGCAAAAACCAATCTCATGTTTTGTCTTCTGAAGAAGGCTGTAACATAAGTCTCATGTCTTCCAACACCCTTGCCAAGACATCATCAAAAAAACATTTGTATATCTCAGCCATGATTGCATTTATGAACTCGAACATGTTAATCTGTTTCAGAAGGTCTGGAGAGAACATGGTAGACAACAAATTCAACTCCGAGACATTAGAACACAAAATCATGTTCAGCAAATATGACTAATACTTGAAGAACCTAACTTTAGGAAATTCAACCAATTGGGTATGGATAACTTCGGCTAAATACTCATCAATATTGAAACAATGGGCTGAATGGGATTCATGGTCAGTCGAATCTATACTTTTCAAAAAACCTAAGATGACTTCATTGATATGCGTATCATCATCCAAACCAAAAACTTGACTGACAAGTGACATCACCAATTGTACTTCCTCCTTGAAAATATTGACATTGTATGGAAAAAATAAACCCTCTAACGACTAACCATATTTCATAATACTGGATAAAAACTGACATCTGACTTTAGTTTTACAATTTTTATATAATTCAATTAAGACTTGCTCATTGAAAGATTCATAGCTTTCAAGGAAACAATCAGGAAGTCTCAATACCCCACGAACAATTTTCGCATCAACTCTACAATGGACTTTTGACATTGTATGACTCATAATAACTCTTTCAAAAGACGAGTAAATACTTGCACACCATTCGAAAAATTCAGGGAAAGGTAGTGTTTGTTCAATAGCAAAGTAATATAAGAAAGAACTGCAGACATTTAGAATATAATTCCCTTGTAAATTATGGTGCCACAAACGCTCCTTTGAAAATGATACACTACATACTGACAGAATAGGGACAAATACATTTCTCTCTCTATCAACAAAAACCTCTTCTCTCTCATCTAGAAATCTGCACAATATTCTTGAACCCTGCTCCTTCTCCATAATAAAACAAAGGGAACAAGTCTTCAACAAAGTCTCAATGTTTTATGGCTTACCTGGTAACTGTTGGATATGTAGAAGTTGACTTTTGGAAAAATATGGTGCATTGTCCCTTCTTCTTTTCACCAGTAGCATGCAAACAAAATGAATTTACCTAGGTCAACTCATTTTTTATATAACTGATCATTCCAGGACCCTCAACAAGTAGTTTTTCCTTTACCACTTTTGTTAGTGGAACTCACTAAATGTCTCCACGTGGAAAGCGGTTTAAATTCTGCTACCACTCATCCTTTTTAATTATCTCATAGCTTTGCACTCCGGAGTAGACTATGACCATTGATAATACTTCATTTCTTGTCTGAACCATTGGATCAAAACTGTTCTATGCAATCCGCCAAACTTTCTCATTTTTTCAATCGTGCATCTTCACATCATGAACTACCTCATGATCGTAGATTTTATTTTCTTTATCTCTTGGCCGTCGATCTTGTTATCTTGTTAACCAATTTCATTGCTCTTTCAAAACTTCTTTCTTGTGCAAATTTTCCCAGTAGATCAATTTGCAACCGTAGATTTTCATGCTCATAAATCTTTGCATTTGAATTGTGCAATGAATTAACCGAAGTGCACATTTTTAATAAGAGACTCATGATTACCAACTCCTTACCAATTTTTATATATTCCTTTATCATTTTTTGACCACATCCTTCCTCAATTGTTCAACATAGAGGGCGTTAACACAAGGTAAGGTTGATTGTCATGAAGTCAATTTCCCATTAATAGAAGGGGCCGAATGTGACCACGGGGTGTAATGGTGCAAGGGAATTTGTTGCCTTTAGGGAAAAGACTTGACAACTACGGTAGTGTTTGACTACCTCAATGTAATAAACAAATATAGAAATCCAAAAATAGTTGGCACATACAATCTTCTGAGTGGTTGCCATGCCCAAAAGGTGGCCATTGCAAGCTCCACTGTGACAGTTTTTACAGACCATTTCATCCTCGTTGTGGGTGAGGCAACGATGTAATATGGTGTCGATGCCACAACAATATAGGACATCTCCAATCAGGAGACGAAGAGCGGCCTGATGTTGGATGCATCACCTATCCTCGCGGCTTAAATGAGCCTCAAAATTCTATGTGCATAAGTATAGAAGGATGCACCCATACCAACAGTCTTCCGTGGATATGACGAATAATAAATAATCGAGAAGGTTTTCCTTGAGTGGTGGTAGTGTGGACAATAGGGGAAGGTCTGTCATAAGCAAAAGTAGCATTAGTGCCTTGGTGCTTTTTGGGGAAACAAACTCTAAGTCAAAATCTTGGAGAACGAATACCCACTTGGTCGCATAGCCTTGTAGGAGGCACCAACTTAAGAGGTACCTCATTGGGTTGGAATCAACCACTACTCGGGTATGGTTTGCGATAATGTAGTGGTGCAGTTTCTGGGCCGAGAATACAACGAAAAGGGCTGATTTCTCCTCAGGTGAATATTGCAGTGGGGGACCTATCCACTTCTGGATAACATAATAAACCAAATTCTCTTAACGAGCATCATCTTCCCTAACCAAGACTCTGGAAATGGTGTTTTCTGAGTCCAACACATAAAGGATGAAGTCTGGGGTGAAGTCAAGTGCTGCGAGTAATGGTGTCGAACGCAGGGCTTGTCTGAGTGCATCAAACAATTATTGCACTTGCTGATCCCAAACAAATGGAAGGTTGGTATGAAGCAGGTGTAATAATCCATGGGATTTCATTGCATACTCTGGTACAAAGTGGTAAATGAAGTTGGCCTTTCCTTGGAGGTTGTATAGTTGGCACAGAGTTCATGCTGAAGGGAGATCAAGAATAGCTTGAAATTTGAGAGGGTGAATTGTTATCCCTTTGTGGGACATGATGAACCCAAGCAGATAGCCTGGAGGGACACAAAAAACACACTTGAGGGGGTTCAACTGCATTTTGTACTTTTGACATCGCAAAAATACTTGTCGCAAGTCGTCTATGTGTTGGGCTCGCTACCCTGACCAAGCCATGAGGTCATATAGATAAACCAACATAATGTGGATAAGGTCATGGAAGTAATATGTCATGGAACGCTGGAAGGTGGATCCATCATTTTTCAAGCCGAAGGGTATTACTTGATATGCGAATGTGCCCTAAGGTGTGGTGAATGCGGTTTTGTACCAATCCTCTTTCCAGATCTGAATTTGGTTATGTCCAGAGAAACTGTCCATGAAGGAAAAGACCTCATGTTTGGCACACACATCAATGGTCTGGTCAATGAATGGTGTTGGGAAGTTTTCTTTGGGAGAAGATAGATTCAGATCTTAGAATTTTGTACAATCCTGGATGGTACCCTATTTTTTGTTCACGGGAACAAGGTTGGAAACCTAAGTGGTGTATGCAATGCGGTAGATGAAACTGACTATGTGCAGTTTCTCTATTTCCGCATTGACCACCACAAATTTGGAAGGGTGGATGGGCCTCTAATTTTGGCAGACAAGTACCACATCTGGCCATGTGTTGATGTGGTGCTCCATGATTGATGGATCCATTCTCGGCAACTCTGTGTATGACCATGTGAATATGTGCCGGAATTCTTGAAAAAGTGCTTTGTAGGAAGCGACTTCCTCAAAAGAGCAGGATGCCCCCAGTGTGATTTCTTCAACAATATCATGATTGGTTGAGATGTTTATATTGGTGGTTGGTGTGATATTATCCATGTTCCCTTCTTCAAAGGAATCTGGTGCTTGAATGGGGTTTTTGAACCAGTCAACTTTCCCATGGATAAAATATTTGGTCTCAACTGAAAACTTGTCAGAAGCCAACATAGGTTCTTCATGGATGAAGAATGGGTGGTGGTGCATATCATCCCAAGGGTATTCAGGAGAATTTAAAGATTCAAGTATCTCCTCATAGTTACTAAAACAATGATTGGATAGGGTCGTGGGATCATTGGAGCTGGATATCATGTAAATGGTCATGGCACCTGAGGAAGGAGTTGGAGGGTGGATTTCCTCAATAATGGTGATCTTGGATTCAAGGGAGTGTTTCCAAAGATTACTGAGAGAAGTCCAGAAATAGGCCAAGTCTTGAAAGTGGTGAGAATAATGTCCATACAAACCGCAAAGGGCACATGCATGGTTTCTCCTCAATGTCTTGTTCTTGGCCTTTGGAAGACTCGAAAGGTCGACCACCCAAACGTTTTTTATCGTATCCATGGCATCTAAGTGTGCATGAAGGAAGGGAATATTTAGACAGTTTTGGGTTGCACGACCCTGGACATCGCAAACAATGCATGGGGGATTTTTTGAGGTTCAATAGTTTCTTTGGCATTTTTTCTCCTAGCCCTCTTTGGGTGGGGCAGGGATGGTGCCTATGCGGAAGGTGGTTTCTGTGGGCTAGGATGGGGGCATGTGTTGACTTCGATGGGATGAACAAGGGTCAACACAACTTGGAGCATTGGGATTTGAGTGCATTGATTGAGGTACTACATAGGGATCCCCAATGTAATATTGGGTAAGTTAAAGGTAGCCATTACTAGCTTGCTCAAAATTCTGGATGGGGTAAAAAGGAAGGGAATTATATGGACTAGGAGGGAACCCAAATAATTCCCTAGTGATGGTATTTGAGGCTGTGGCTATGGTTGGAGTTGTGGCTATGGATAGGATTGCAGCTACTGTTGTGGTTTGGGTGCAATAGTACTAGATGAGAGAATGCACAAATCTTCCATCTCGTTTGCTATTGGTGGGGGTGGTAAGAAGGGGAAGGAATTCGTCATGGAAGTGTTGGTGAGAAACTTGGGGCCTACTACCAATAAACAAGGGCTATTTGCAGTATCAAAGGAGGTATCAATAATAGGGATAAAATTGGCTGGTTTTATTGGCCCTTGCAGATCATGGTAAGTTAGTTGGTCCACCACCACGATCTTCCCGTCATGAGGGAACATCATAAGGAGGAGCACAGTGGGGGCCACGGCTCTCATGGCACACATGTAACTATGTCCCAAGTGAAGGTTATAGTCCAACTACACGTTGACCACCTATATGTCAATCAACACCATTGTTTTGACTAATGATATAGGAATGTGTGGGAGGATTCATTGAGGTTTTGTGGGGTGGCCATCATAAGCACGTAGAGTAGTAGAGGGTGGTTGTAGGACAGGGGATCCAAGTTTATTCTAGACCAATGTGTACATGATGCAAGTTGATGGCCCTTCATCTATAATGCAATGATGCATGACCAAATTCCAATGGATACTAGAATTTGGAAGGCAATGGTTGATGGAATTTCGGTCTCTCCATTGTCCAAATCAAATGTCATCAATTTGGAGTCGAAGGGGTCTATGGCACCAAGTGTGGGTAGTAATTCTTTTCATTGTGGTGGGGTTGTTTTTATCATTTTGATAGCATACATGACCATAGGTGACTAGGCCAAGACATTGACAATGCTATAGTTCACTGCAGCTCTAGCTGTGGAATTGTTGGCAACTTGCCGCATGGGGGCTGTGGGGTAAAAGGGAGTAAGTGAAGAGGTATGTTGGTTGTGTTGGATGTGGATGCCATTCATGGGTCAGTAGGTTCAGTATTGGATCCATACTGATTTCATTTGGTCTACAAATTGACCAATTCAGCTATCAGGTCTAGCAGGTGGTGAACACCTATCTCTGTTGGAGCAGGTGTGACAATGGATGTGGAAGCGGGTTGGGGAGCAGGTGTGGCTACTACCAGTCCTTGAAGTGGTAATGGGTTTTGTAGCACCATCGGTGGAGGTCTTGGTGGTGCTGGATTAGGTTGTACTTGAGATTCCATGTTGGTACCATGCTAAGCTTCATTCTGGAGAACCTGATTGGTGCGGCCCATGAGGGGGCATTAATGTGTATAGTGACCGTAGACGTCGCATCGTTTGCACTGCTAATTCATTCATAATGGAGCATTTCATCTAAGTGGGTTTGGTTGTTGGGAATTTTGAGCCAGCTGGTTTTCTCTAGTGTTGTTGGGAGGATTCGCCTTTTGGCATCCTCCTTGCAGTTGGTCGTTTCCCTGATTCTTAGCTCGGTTATTTCTACCTTACCCTTGTTGGTTGTTGGGGGCAAGTTGGTTAGGGTGATTCTTCTCAGCAAAAAAATGTCCCAAGGGTGTTGGTGGGACTGGGACGAAGGATAAAATAGCTTGTGCAGGTGGTACATAGTAGACTGGGAGAGTTGGGGGGGCTACAAATCTGACCATTTGTCTCGAATATTGTTGTGTCGACCAAGTTGGTGCATGGACCTGATTTTGTGGCATAGGTTGTGCATTAGAGGTTGTGGCTACAGAATGAGACATCAACCTTGAGTAGCGGGGGGGTTGGTTAGGGTTGGAAATGCTAGTAGTGTTGCTTGGTTGTGGTGGCATTATAGGAGGTGCTGCATGGTGGTGTGCATGATGGGACACTTAACCTATAATTCCATCTACATCATGGAATGCCCCTAGTGTGTTTCAGTGGTAGGTACCAGAACAGGGAGCATTCGAAAGAATGATGTACAGGTACCCTAACTGTGCATAAATTAAATCAAATTCTTGTTCCTTCAATATGGCCTCCTCCTCAGACTAAAGGTCCTCAGAGGAGAAATCCTTCGCCATGGGTGGTAGCAAGGTCGTTGAAAACCAATCGAGGAGTATCCTATCTTCTAGCTGAATCTTGTATAGGCTCTGACACCATCACCACTCATGGATGTGGTCGGTTATATTAGTTGTCATATTTTGGCAGTAATATAGGAGTATTTCCATGCCCTCATCATAGTGGAAAGGGAGTTGGAAATAGTGTAGGAACATGTAGGATTAAGAGTTGAAGCTTGGTTAGGAAGCTTGCGGGAGATCAATGTACCACTTGGATGTGGCACCCGTGAGGGTGCACTGGAATAGCCTGAGTCTGATTGAATCATCCATGATGCTATTTGATGATTATCACAGATGAAATGTCATGATATGATTTTTATGGCACTCCCATGGCCTCCCTTCAAATTTTGGGATGTCTAATGCGAGTTTAGTTAGCATAGGAGGCCAGTGGGGTTGGTGGTAGATTGGATCATTGGTTAATCTATCCAAATTAGGAAATTTGAGGCATGCCATGAATGGGATATTGGCCCCAATACTGGTGTGAGAGGGGCCGTCCATGGCGCCAGATTTTGCTGGAACTTGGTGTCCTTGCATGCTTTGGGGTACCTATAGTTGACTTCCCAGAACGGGGATAGTTGGGATGGTGTTGGACAACCACTGCCCCTAGGTATCAGAGGTGATATTTTGGTAACAACTGGGCCACTTCCCCCAGGTATGAGCAGGGGTACCATAGGAATGGTTGGGCCACTACCGCTGGGTGTGAATGGCAGTACAATAGTAAGGATGGGGGTTGGTGTGGGTCCACTACTAATGGGTATCTGAATTATAACGATATGCACAATGGAATGGGGACCACCGAAAGGGATGTTGGTGATGAGCTGAGGCATGGATGTGGGTCCACTTCCACTCACCCCTCCAGAGAAAGGATCTATATTTGTACCATCCATGGGGCTAGATGTTTCAGTATGCAAGTGTGGCTCATATTGGTATGAATATGAGTCAGAGTCAGAGGTTGTGTGGCCTTCTGATGGTGAAGAGGGTTGTCGAGTATGGTCTCAACAGTGCTAGTTTAAAGGTCCAAACTGAGGGGCCTCCCCTCTAAGACGAGAGGAGGAACATGATGGATCAATGGTGTCTTTCTGGTAATAACTGATAAAGAATATCTAGAACCCAGTTTAATGGCTTCCTAGTGGCTTGTAGGTGGTCGCTTGGGCACCAAGACTGCCAGAAGAAAGCACTTCGATTTTTCCTCATAGGTTTTACTAGTCAATCGAAGGGGGTCATTGTCCCGTTTCACTTAGCAATTCCTCTCATTGGCCAACTGCTTTGGGGTTCCTATAGTACTCCTCACATTGAGTTTTAGGGAAGAGCGCAAGTACTTCCTGTAGTTGTGGCAGTTAGGGACTTATGTCCTCAAACTACAAATTTTTGACTTAAAGTAAATTGGTTGATTTTAGAGGTTCACTCGACATCATGAACTGAGTTTGGTTGGATTAAGTGGTGTGGTTGTGTTCATTTTAACTGTGTGAGTACTATTTTAAATTATTTTCTGCAATTATGTGGTTAGCAGGTGTTTCTAGTTTTTTGTGTAGATTGGACAATGGGAAACCTATAATATGTAAAAAATAGTAAAACTAAAACATAACTGAAAATACAACTGTTCAACTAAGAAAATGTAAATCTGTACCGGGTCTACCATGTTCTTGTATTCCTCTTTGGACAAGAAAGAGTGTTTGGCTCTCATCAAAGTGGGAACAAACCCCACCTATAGATCCATAGGTCACTCCTCAAGTGCAAGGTTTCTCAATAGGGAGGACGCAAATTCCATGAGACCCCCCATGGTCTCCACCCCCTCTAGCTTCCAATTCACTTATTTTTAATGGTTTAGAGAAATGCCAAGAATAGTTTCCTATTACTGTGCTTTCTCAACCCTCCTTCTTATCTCAAAATACCCTGGAGCGTGATGACTGAGTAGAGGAGGAAGGGCTGGGAAAGAAGGTTGATTTCCACTAAATTTTTTAAGATTTAAATAAAATGAATTGTGCAGAAATATAACCAAGAATTAGACATATTTTTGTTTGTAATTAGATAACCATACACTCAGCGAAATATAAAACTTGTAGAAAGTACAGGTCACTTCTAGCTCTTGGACAGTGGTGACTGAGCCGCATAAATAGTCCAAACAGTAGTGACAAGTGACCCAAGAGTCAAGTCACAACTTTTGGGGCCATATAGGTGACCATGTCACTCTTGTAGGGTCGAAACATGTGACTAGGTTGGCCTTTTAGGCCCGAAATAGGAGACTCAGCCTACAGAGGCAGGTATCTCCTATACGGGCCAATGTGGCAAGGGGGTTGCCGTTTTAGGCCCAAAATCACCAAGGGCGTCATCCTTTTAGGCATGAAATAGGAAACTTGGCTTGTGAACGAAAAAATTTGAAATCAGAAATAAAAATGACCGAGAGTAACTGGTACTATGGACGAGCTGGTTTAGGTCATCCTTGGGACGACTCGACCAGTAACAAAAATGAAAGAAACTAAATAAAAAACTACTAAAAAACTATTCAAATATCTACAAAAGCTATTCAAAACCTAGGGATCCTCTAGGATCGACCCGATATGGTCGCCAAACTGTAGTAGAGAATAAACCCTAGCTACGTGTAGAAGAACCTACCTTCCATCTATAGGATGGAAGGATAGAGTCTATAGATAAAATAAAGAAAAACCTGTAGCCCACTGTTAGAGACAAAGAAAAACCTGCAAGAAAATGTTAGAAATAAACTAAGCATGAGAATCTAAACTATGAACTAAATAACACAAAGCATGAAGATCATTATACCTCATATCTTTTTGGAAGAGGGCCACAATGCCTAGACTTAGAAGATGCCTCTCCACAAGCAGGGTTGGTGTGGAGTCTAACTCAACACACCAATGTATGCAAAACTGAGTGAAATGAGGTGAGTAGAGTGAATGGGGTGAATTGTTTGAGAGTGATGGTCTCTTAAGGCATTCATGTGACTATAAGAAATGGAAGGTAAGGGAATAGTCATGAGTAATGGGAAGCCCCACTCGTCCTTTTATATTTTTCCTCACATTTTTAGGGTTTTAAGCCCTTGGTTAGGGTTTTGGGCTCTACATAGGGTTTTAAGGCTCCTTTCTCTTATTTTTAGCTCCCTTTCGGGGTTTTTAGGCCCTTTTAGTGCTTTTAGCTCTTTTTTGGAGGCTTTAGCCCCTTTTTTTATCTTTTTAGCTCCTTTGTGAGCTATTTTGGCACTTTTGGGGGTTTTTTAAATCCTTTTTTTATTATTTTATCCTTTTGTGATATAAACATAGGTTAAATGTGGGGGTGGGGGTATAATGGGTTAGGAAATATATTGATGTAGGTGGTATAGGCCTTGTAGAGCAAGTTAGGAAAAATTTTGCACTAACAGGCACTGTTAAATGATTTTGATCTCCTTGAAACAAACTAGTTGGGAGACCCTCTAGAAAAAATAGAACAGTGGCACACCATGTTATCAAACTGAGAGGAAAACTTCAATCTTGAAACTTTCATAGATTATTTTTTACAACTAGATGAATTTCATGGAATCCCACCTGAGTCTAGATTAGACAACAACAACAGGGACCCTAGGGATGGATCTCTTGATGGACAAATCGACGGGTAGGGAAACCCTAGCAGGAACTAAAAGAAAATGCCTTGTTTCAACTAGTGTACCTTTAAGCCTAGTTTTTGGAGTTAATGTCTCAATAAGGGAAGCTAGGGTTATGGAAGAATTGGCCTTACTTGGGAAAATCAGAGAGAGAAACCCTAGCCCTGAAGAAATTGAAATATGGGTTCATAAAAATCAAATGGGTCTCCTCAATTATGAACCTAAAACTAGTGCCCTCTCAAAGGGTTGCTTCGGTTTCAAATTCAACAGTGCAGAGGACATGGAAAAATACTGAAGAAACATTGGAGTTATGGGATGGTACCTATAGCAGGGATTTCTCCTTGCTACAGGGGCAGGAATGGATCCCTTCTGTCTATAGGACAGAAGGGTAGGTTTTTGCATGTGGAAAATGCAATAAAGAAATTAGACAGAAAGGAAAGCAAATGACAGAAAGAAAATGGCCATGAGCCCCTATGGAAACAAGCTTAGGGCTTCACCTTGGCTACCTGGAAACAACTATTATGCAAAAATAAACCTGGAAAACATGTTAAAGATCAAACTTGCAAACAAATAATGGTCAGAAAAAAACTACGCTATCAAAGGAAAATGCATAAACAAAACAAGATTATACCTCTCCTTTGGTGAAATGGACCACCATGCCTTAACTGGAAGGAAGCACCTCTCTATCTCACTCAGCAATGGAGGAGGAGCTATGGCTCAATGGGGAATGTGAGTGGATGAGAGGGGGATGTGGGTGGCTTGAGAGGCAAAGAGGTCTCAAGGGATCCACAGGAAGCATAACAATATGCAAGAGAGGTGTGTCTTTGAGAGTGACCCCCCACCCTCCTTATATAGCTTTCTTGGGTTTTCAGGGTTTTAAGCCCTTGGTCTAGGATTTAGCCCCTTTTTGGGGCTTTTAGCCCCTTCCACCATAAATTTATCTCCTTCTAGGGTTTTAGGATCCTTTGAGGGGTTTTAACCCCTTTTTCGAGGCTTTAGCCCCTAAGAGAGTTATTTAGGCTCCTTTTTGGGGTTTTTAAGCCCTTTTCTTCATCCTTAAGCCTTTTTGAGGGTGTGGGGGTCTAATGGAGGGTCGTGAATGGGTGTCCTTGGGTGGTGTAGGCCATGTAGAGATGAGTGAGGGATTTTTTGGGTTAACATATTTCCCCCTAATGTGTGAGGGCAAGAGCTCATCGTATGGCCAATGGACATCATAGGATTTGCTGCGTAGAGGTGGTGCTTCTAGGGGTGGGGCATGGTGGCTTTTGGTTTTTCTATTAATATGGTTCCCATCAATGGGTGAGATGCAAATAATGTGTGACATGTATATGGACGAGGTGGGAATCCCCATGCTTGTGACGATGTCAAAAGAATAATTTGATCTATGCTCTAAAATACAAGAGTCGGTCATATACAACTGATGATACAATAATGGTTGCCTCAATGTGAGGCTGAATACAATACTAACCTGAAGAAATGGTACATTGGACCCATGGCATTCTCATGGAATGCTATATCTTCATGACTAATGGTTTGCTAGATCTGGAACTGTACATAGCTGTAGGGACTCACTGATTGAGAGTCAAGGTCTCTGTGGTACAAGTATGCTGCATCAATCATAAATCTATATAGAAGAACTACTGGGGCTTCTGAACTCTGTCTCCAACGCAACCCAGAAATCACAAGGGACATAACTTGTTTAGGTCCCTCAAATAGACTCATTAATGTGCTAGAGTCAGGTGACATCCGAGGACTTCGACCAAATATTGTGTGGACCAAACCCTGTACGAATCTCAATGGTGCGATGATGTAGTTGGAGTCGAGCACGTGAGAAACAACCATCCCAAGAGGCACTAAGGACTCTTCTCAGGTGGTCCAAGGAACTTATCAATGAGTTTAATGAAACCAAGATATAGGGATCTCTCGGTCTATCCTCTGGAATATGTGTGTTGTTGTCGATAGAGGGAGACTAGCCCCTAGTCAAGGCAATGGTGTTTCCTTGACCAAAAGTGCGAGGGAGATAACGAAAGGTGTGAGACAGTCTGTAAACTGACCCGTTGAATGTAGGGGGGAGGGGGAGGGACAAAATTGGACAGGGGCAGGGGGAGTGTGGTAGACTCAAACTTCCTTTGTTCAGAGTATGACGACAAGGTGGACTAGGCGGAAAATGAAACTGACTCATGGGAATGGGATCATAGCTGTAATACCAAGAATGTCACTGTAGATGGGAAATACTTGGAGGAGGTGGACACTTTTCATATTGAAGGGATCCAAGGAAGACACATTATAGAGTAATCTGAACAAAGGTGACCCAATGTAAGAATGATGCCAAACTATTTTCTGTGGGGTGGTGTCTAGGGACACCATTATGGTACGATCTCATGGATTTTTGGCAAGCCCGAGAAGGTAAATGCTTGATGGTGACTTCAATTTTAGAGAGTCTAAAAGCATGAAGAAGACTCCAGTGGCGGCCCTTTTTCATTGGTAGTCTCCTATGCCCAAAAAAGGATAAAATTATACATAGGAGATCTCGCCAATCCTTTGGGGGATGAGAGACTTCTTTACCATTGGTAGTCCAATCAGGCTGGAAAAGGTTAAACCTGTACTGATTAGACGGTCATTCAGATACTTTTATGAGCATGAACAAAACTAAATTTGTTTGGAAATATTTTCTTGATGAGAAGGCTAGAAAAGAGCTTAAAGACAACCCATGGTGAGCTTTTTCATAAAGTGCAGCCCCTCTACCCGAGAAAGCATAAAAGTATGTAGAGGGGAATGCTCTTGGCTTGAATACGCCAAGGTGGTCCTTTTCATTTAATGTTCTACATGGTCCATAAAAGGAGATAAACGCGACGATGTAGACGCCCTTTCCTATACTTTAGCGAGTGGGAAAGGAAGCAGTTGCGCTCAGCCATCTTTTCATCGTTTTTAGGAGTAAAAAAAGAGCTTAAACGAAACTCCAGTATGGTCAATCAAGTGTGGTGGGATAGGTGGTGCCCCATGTCAGGATAGTGGACAGTGCTCCAAAGGTCATCCACGTAGTATGGATAGAGTAGATGGCTCTCAAACATTCAAATACATGCATGGGATAGATCGCGACAGAGGCTCGTGAGTTAGTGCAGCAGAGGCATGCAAACTGAGGTGGCTCTTGGATAGAGGTCAAGAGAGTTGTGTGTGAGTTGTGGTGGATGGAATTGACTACATGTGATGTGAGTGCAAGTTCGAGGGAAATTATATGCCAAATACATGCAAGAAAAATTAATCATTTTGTGGACAATGGTCCAAAGATCCGCGTAAGGTGCGGTGGATGGAGTAGACAGTTATGTGTTAAAATACAAAACAAAAATAGAAATGGTGTCCCTTAACAGGCGGTAGCTTGAGAAACTGCATGAGTAGTAGTAGGAAAGTGTGATGCAAGTATAGGTCCACAGACACTTGCATCACCATGTTGTGTCTCATAAATTGAGGTAACTTTCAGGAAGCGGTCCCAAAATTTGTTTGTTAAACATGAGACAATGGTCTCATAACGAGATAGAAATTTGGGCCTGGAGGTGTGAGGGGTGTCTCGAACATGTTTTGGGTGACTTTGAATTAGCAGCTAATGGTGCTGCCCTTGAATGGGGGTCTTTGATTTGTGGTAAAAATGTTGCAAAACAAAAAAGGGAAAAAAACTACGCTATAAGGGACTCATAGTGGTTATATCAGGAATAGACTCTCTTGAGGTGGAGCCCGTTGCACAGCTTCATCAAGAGTCGACCGTTTGAGTTAGCAAAGAGGTATGCCCCCTTGCCGAGATGAAGGTCACTGTCAAGGCAGGGTGACAGAATCTGGTCCTTTATGGGAAGAACCGATTCCACACTATGGTTTAAAGGGAATGGGGTAAAATCGAAGGTGGTCTTACAGATCTCTCCGTCATCGCATAAGTGGTGCCAGGGTAGATTAGGTGGATCTTCCATATGCAACAAGATGGAAGGGAAACCAGTGCTAGAGATCATGTAAATGGTATTGGTTGTGGTTTTTGTGGCCTTTCCCCGAGTCTCTGTTGGAGGAAGAGGGACAGGCTTGGAGACAGGAGGAGTCTTTGATGGACCTGGAGGTAGGTGCAACATCGTCTCAATTAGATGGACATGAGTCAACACATCCTAGGGCCTTAGACATAGGGTAGGTGGTTCAAGGTACCACATAGGATTTCCCAGTGTGAAATCATGTAGATTGTGGGTTGCCAAGACAGACTTACTCACGATATTGGATGGTAGGAAAAAGGAAAAGGAAAAGGAAAATGTTGATTAGGAATGAACCCCACTATTTCCCTGGTAACTGAGGTTGAGGTTGCACCTGCAGATGGAGCGGTGATTATGGAAACAATGAAAGAGATAGGTCTGATGGACCATTGGTGATGGTCGAGACAAGAGGGTCTGTAGAACTGGACATCATGTAAATGGACATGGTTTCTAAAGAAAGAGGTGGGGGGTGAATTTCTTCGATCAAAGTGATATGATATTCAAGGGAATGTTGACAAAGGTCGGCTAAAGCCATTCAAAATTTGGGCAAGTCTTGGCAATGGTAAGAATAATGTCCATACAAACTGTAGAGGTTGCAAGCATGGTTTGTTCTCAATGCCTTATTCCTGACTATTGGTGTGGTTGGGAGTTCAACCACGGTGATGTTTTCATTTGTATCCATCGCATCCAAATGCGCATGGATCATGGGGATTTCAAGGTAATTCTGAGTTGGATGGCCCTATTGCTCACAGACGGTGCAAGCTGTAACTTGTCATGGCTTTGCGGTGGCTTTGGCATTCTTTCCCCTAGCCCTTTTCGGGTGTGGTGGTGTGGGTGTGGGTGTGGCAATTGGCTTTTGCGGACTAGGTGGAGGGTAAGACTTGACTGTGATGGGTTGCATTGGGGTTAAAACAACCTGGGGCATTACTCGTTGAGCCAGTGGATCAAGATACCATACCGGAATTCCCAATGTAAAGTTAGGTAGGCTTAAGGTGGCCATTATCAGCTTGCTCATGACACCAGGTGGGGGAAAGAGGAAGGGAATTGTAATGACTAGAGATGAGCCCAGATAACTCCCTGCTAGTTGCATGTGTGGATGTCGTTGTGGTTAGGGCTGCACATAATGCTATTGCTGCGGGTGATGTTGTGGATGTTGTTGGTGTTGCAGCTGCAGAAGAAGTTGTGGTTGTGGTTGGGGCTGCGGCTGCGGTTGTTGTTTGGGTGCAGTGGTGCTAGATGAGACCATGCACAAGTTCGCAGTCTCATTTTGTGTCGGTGTCAGTGACATGAAGGGGAAAGGAGCCGTCATGGAGGGATCAACAAACAACCAAGGGCCCACATTCAACAATGGGGAGGCTAGTGTGTTGTCAACCATAGTGTTTATTTCAGGGATGACAATAGGGTGTGTATTCATCCCTTGTGGCTCAATGGTGGGGATGGTAGGGATAACGTTGGTAAGTGTTGTTAACCCTTGCAGATCATGATAAGTGAGCTGATCAACCGTCACAATCTTCCCTTCATGAGGGAACATCATGAGATGGAAGATAGTTGATGCGACCACTCTCATGGTGTACATATAACTTCTTCCGAGAAGAAGGTTATAGTCTAGTTGAGCATTGACGACCTCTATGTCAATCAGCACTGTCTTCTTGGCTAATGTGATGGGGGCATGGGGAAGGATTCCTTAGGATTTAGTGGGGTTTCCATCATAAGCCCGCAGAGTTGTGGAGGATGGTTGAAGAATTGGTGATCCAAGTTTCTACCAAACCAGGGTGGACATAACACACGTGGATGCCCCCTCATCCACTATGCACCGGTGCACAACTAGGTTCCAGATAGACACTGGAATTTGGAAGGCGATGGTGGATGGCATGCATGGTTCTCCATTCTCCGTTTCGAATGTGATCAACTTGGATTCGGAGGGGTATACTTCCCCAAGGGTGGCTAGTAAATGTTTCTAGTGTGTTGGGCACATTTTAAGTACCTCAAGAGTGGGCACGCTTGTTGGCATTTGGGCCAAATCATCCACAATACTATAGCTGACTGCAGCTCCAGCCATGGTGTTATTGGCAATCCTACGTACGAGGGTGGCATGGGAATGCGGGTAACTGAAGAGGTAGGTTGACTATTTTGGACGTTGATTCCATTGATGTGTCAATGGGTTTGGTGGTGGTACCATATTGATTCTGTCTGGTTTGCATGTTAACCTCTTTAGTCGTCATGGCTAGCAGGTGGTGAACACCTATTTCAGCCATGGGAGGTGCCCCCGAAGCGTTGGGATTGGGTTGGGGAGGGGGTGCTGTTGCCACCAACCCTTGGACTAGTAGTGGGTTTTGAAGCACCATAGGAGGAGGTCATTGTGGTGTTGGGTTGGGTTGGGCTTGATTTGCAGCGTTGGTGGCCTATTGAACCTCATTCTGAATGGCCTGCTTAGCTCAACCCATGAGGGGACACTTGAATGTGTAGTGCCCATAAACATCACATAGTGTGCACGGTTGGTTTGTGTGCAACAGGGCGTTGTGTCTTGGTGCATTTTGTCGTGGGGGGTTTTGGGTGGGTCGGTTTGCTGCGGCATTGTTGGGAGGGTTTGGTTGTTGACCGCCTCCCTATGGTTGGTTATTGGCTTGGTTCTGGGGCTGATTTTTTCTAGCTTACCCTTGTTGATTTTTGGTGGTGGGCTGGTTGGGACGGTTTTGTTGTGCAAATACTTGTCCCAACGGAGTTGGTGGGGCGGGGGTGGGGGCTTGAACTAGTTGCACTGGTGGTGCATAGTAGATTTGTTGGGGTGGAGGTGCCACAAATGTGGGAATTTTTCCCACATACTACTGTTTTAGCCAAGCCATGGCTTGAGTCTACTACGGTGGTGCAGGTTGTGCATAAGAAGTTGTTGCTCCGGACTGGGACATCATTCTTGCGTAGTCTAGAGCTTGGTTCCAGTAAGCAACACTGGCAGTGTTGCTTGGTTGAGGTGGACCTACAGGTGGTGTCGGACGGTGCTATGGCTGTTGGGAGACCAAGCCTATGATGCCATCTATAGCATGGGATGCCCTCGGTACATCATGGTAGGAGGCACTGAAATGGGAAGCATATGGAATGATGGTGTATAGATATCTAGACTGGGTGTAAATAAGGTAAAACTACTAGGCTTTCAGTATGGCCTCTTATTCAGATTGGGGACATTCGGATGTGACGTCCTTTGCTATGGATGGGAGAAAGGTCTTGAGGAACCAATCTAAGAAGATCCTATCATCAAGTTGGATTTTACATAAGCTACGATGTCACTGCCACTCATGGATGTCGTCAGTTATATGTGTTGCAGTGCTTTGGCGACATGATAATAGGATCTGCACCCCTTCATCATATCTGACGGGGAGTTGGAAATACTGTAAGAACATGAAAGCTAAGGAGTTGAAATCTAGATATTTGGCCTACGGTATCTCAATGTACCATTTGGCCACGACACCTATAAGGGTGCATTGGAATAGCCTCATCCTAATGGAATCATCTACGGTATTGCTGGATGAGCACCATAGATGGAATGTCATGATATCGTTTTGGGGACATTCCCCTGTAAATTTGAGCATATAGATCTGTAGAAAAACACACAACTCACAAAAAAGATCTCACAATTTACTCAGCCATTGAAGAATGAAACAGTGCAAAAGCCTTGCAGCTGTGAATGCTT